>JBBMEG010023748.1:0-25093 GCA_037832605.1 Cyclanthera cordifolia | reverse complement strand
TATATATATAAACTGGTTAGCAATAATTATTTTCACGGAAATTGTTTTGTAAATAAGTGGCGTGTGGCATATTTGGTTTTCTAAATTAATTAATTAATTGATTGATTGATTATTCAAGATCCAATAAAATAATTAAAAAACATGAAATTAAATTATTTTAAAATTTGAATATGTTAAACTATTGTTTAATCTTAAAAAATGATATATTAATTTAATTTTATTAAAAGCGGTGATGATTTGAGTGTTTGCAAGTTTGGGAAAAAGGCTGAGGGGAGGGGAGGGGAGGGGAGGAAGAAGAAAAGAAATTGGATTTTTGTATATTATTTTTACTTTTAATCGTTTAAATGATTATAAAAAAGAAAATAAAAATAAAGGAAAATAAGAAAAGAAAAAGGGGGAAATAAGAGCATGATTGCAGCGAGTGCATCGCTTTAACTTTTCCTCAACAAACCAATTCACTTTTTCTTAGGATTCATTCATTCACTCTAATTTTTAAAACTCAATCCCTCTCTTACTATGTCTGATTGTATAGTCTAGCTATTATTTTTATAAAATTAATTATTTAATTATTAAATAAGTTATTAAATTCATACTTTTTTTTTTAATTCTCTAAGTTTTATTTTTATATATTTTTTCACAAATTGTTAGTTGGTGCACTATTCAAGCTCAAACAAATTTTGTTTTTAATGTAAATTTGTACAGATATAAAAAAGAAATGATATTTGTAAGACCACGAAGAAAATGAAGGTCAAGATTAAATTTTGGCAAGGTTTGAACGACGTCATTTGGATTTTGAACAAGACGACGTTGTTCGGTATGCGATGGGTAGTGTCGTCCCGCTTTTCTTTTATTTTTGATCCATGTCGATGATATCATTTTTAAGTGGGTGATCATCTGTAGGTTCTAGAAGCTCAAAACTCGAAATATTAGGTGATGGATACATTTTAACTCGACTTGGAGGTAAGTAGCTATATTTTTTTGTCATGTACATTCTTATTTGTTATATGAATGTTCAAGAAATTAGTGTGGGTTGTTAATTATATTGCGCTCTTTTAAAGTGATGTGTGAGTTGTTAATTGTGTTTTGTCGTCTCTTTAAGAGACTTATGAGTTTTTAGTGATGTTCCACTCTTGTAAGAGTTTAGTGTGTTGCTAGTGATGTCTCACTCAGTTGAGAGTGCAGCGAGATGTGTTAATGATGTTTCGCTACAATGATTGTGTAGGGTGAGTTGATAAAGATGTTTTACTTATTTAAGGATGCACGATGAGTTGCTACAGATGTTTCACTCCATTGAGAGTGTAGTATGAGTTGCTAGAGACGTTTCACTCCTTTGGGAGTGCAAGGTGAGTTAATGATAGTATTTCACTCTTTTGAGAATGAATATGAGTTGCATGGTGTTTCATTCCTTTGAGAGTACAATGTCAGTTGCTAAGAATGTTTTACTCATTTGAGAGTGCAAGTTAAATTGTTAAGGATATTTGAGTCATTTGAGAATGCAGAGTGAGTTGCTAATGACTTTTCACTCTTTGAATGGTGTAGGGTGAATTGCTAGCGTTGTTTCTCTCATTTGAATGTGCAGGGAGAGTTGCTAGTGGAGTTTCACTCTTTTGGAAGTGTAAGATTTGCCGCAAATGGTGGTTCACTCTTTTAAGGGTACATGGTGAGTTGCAGGCTATCTTTTCACTCGTTAGATAGTGCGAGGTAATCTGTCAATTGTGCTTCACTCATTAAAAGTGTGGTCATACTTGTGAGTTGAGGATAGTATAGTGTACTTGAGTAAAACACGATTGTTCTAGGTGTTAGTTAAATCATATTTGAATGGTATATTATGAGTTTAGGCGTGAATGAGTACGAATGAGTGATTTATCTTATTGAATGATGAAGTGTGATTTGTGTGAGTTAATGGATGATCAGTGCTAAGGACCTCATTCAATAGAGTTAGTGTGTATGACTCTAGAGCAGTTATGTCGTATTGGACCTTCTTATTACTTAGTGGTAGTTAGAAGAATGGAGATCGAGTTTGGTTCTTAGGGTTGTGATTTATTGTTGAACAACTAGAATGTGTCCTAATGTAACTAGTACGACGACTAATGTGAGATTGATCGTTCAAGTAGTTAAAAGATGAGTTAGAATATACATCCATGAGTTAATACCTCTTGGTATATACGTTACAGTAACCATGGATATATGCAGGGTGATAATCAGGTTCGAGAGAGTGGCTAAATGTGAGTTGTGTTGTACCAATTTGCTTTAGAAGGTATGTGTTTATGGTGGAGTTCCTTAGAATTGTGTGTAGTTAGCCGGATCACCATTATCTAGTTTGGTTTGGGGCACTCATTTCGTCGTAAGTTGTGTTGCTAGCCTAGTTATTGGTTGATGCATGAGTAACGTACTTCTAAGTCGTATGTGCAGATGAGTTTTACGCTCTAATGGAAGAGTTTAGTGAGTAAAGAGTCACACTCTAGATTGAAGTACAAATGTGCATGTCAGATAGGATAGTGCACAGTAAGTGGTTGACAGTCGTAAGATCTCGAGTATAATGGACATGGTCGATCCGTACACAAGAGTTTATAGTGTGCCCATTTAGCTTTACCTCATGAATTTGTAGTCTATCATACATAAAAACTACTTATTTTGTATGTAATATATACTCATTTTGTTCTATGATGTTTTCTAACAAATTTTTGTTTGGTTGCGATGACATGACTCTTTTGAGATTAGTGAACTATGCAAGGTGATAGTCGGATTAGACCTAAATTTGAAATTCGGGGTTATTGTTGCAGTTGTTTATAGAATATTACGTTAAAGTTTTTTGGTGTTACAATATTGATAAGATGCGATTTACTAATAATAACAAAATCTTTCTTTAATTGCAAAATCTTGACAAATACTTAAAATATGTACATCCCATAGATTATTAATTTAAGAAGTTGTTGGTAAACAAATTTATTAGTTTTGGATGTAGAGTTGCTATCAATTGTTCTATAACATGTGGAGTTATAAGATAATTTGATAATGTTATCTCTAAAGTTTGTTGTAACAATCCGAATGCTTAAGTCAAATATTGATCGTATCACTATGATCTTGTCTTATTATAATTATAAATAAATATATATATATATATATATATATATATTCCATTTAATATTATAATTTTATGGTATTTATTATCTGTATTATTTTATTATTAACTTTTTTTTTTAGTACAATATTAAATATTTGGTGGTTAAGGAAATGATAACTGTGACCTTTAGTATTATTACTGTTAGATTATGCATACTTTATTTTGCAATCAAACTTTGATTGATTTTCATAATCACTTTTTGACAAATGTTTGAATTTTTGTTAAATAAAACTCTTTATAATTCTTACTTTTTTTTTTAATTAATAAATATACACGCACCCTATATGGGCTTCCATTTTTATTAGCCCAAGTCTTAAACATTTTCATTTAGTTCAATATCATATATTCAACATTAAGTTTGGTGTTTGATTTTTCTTTATTATTTTCTAATTAAGTGTTTGATACAATCCCTTTTCTTGTTAGTTAATGAAAACTTTAGGGCTTGTTTGGTAGTCAGAATAGTAATCAAGATTTTTAAAATAAGAAATTTGATATAAAAAAGAGAAATTGTATTGAATGACTATTTTTATTAAAATTATATTTTAAAATAGTTGCATCCATATAATCATTTATATATGTGAATAATATACTATAAATACTTATCAATATCAATATATTATAAATATTTCTATTCAAAAGATATTGTAAATACTTATTAATGCCAATTTACTATAAAGTAGATAGGTGGGTATACTCGTTCATATCAAATTATTAATAACTATGTTTACAAATATTTTTGAAAATAATTATAAATTTGACCAATCTCAGTAAGTTTTTCTTAAAGAGAAAATGTCAGCATTTTTCATATTTTCACATATGTGATTAGTAACAATTCCATAGGTTTGATTATAATTAAAACAATTGTTTAAAATGTTTTATAATATATAGATATATCAGGAATCGAATTATGTATGTATATATGTATGTATGTATGTGTATATATATTTATGTATTTATTTAATTATTTATTAAGTTCAACAACAAATTGTTGTGTGGGGCTAGAGCTCTAATCATTTTCATGGATATTGAATTATTGTTCTTATATATATATATATTTATTTTTTTTTTTTTTTTTTTTTTTGAGTTTATATATACTAAAATAATTTGTATATGAAAATTTATAATTATTTATGAATTTAACACAAAATTATAAATTTCCATGCGAGTAAACTAAAGCACTTTCAAAATGGTATAATTCAAATTACTAAATAATTTTTACTCCCGATTATAATCAAAATATATTTCAGCTAAAAAAAAACTATAACAATTATTCAAGATGGGAGATTCCTACTCATAAATTCATAGTCGGTGTATATTGATGTTGGTGAGTTACTTCCATTAAAAATTAAGTGTTCTCAAATCATTCCAAAATGTAGCAAAACTCTATTAATTAACATGTTGTAAGACTTTAGTAATCAAAAGATTAATCTCAAAACTTTAATAGTATTCAATTTGAAAAATATATATATTCTCTAAAATCATTTGTAAACCATGCTAAGTCATTAAAAAAAATAAATTAGCAATCTAAAAAAAAAAATTATTTGTATGAAAATGTAGTTAAAAAAGAATAGGATAAAACTATTTGAATTTATGAGCTCTTAATAATATACATATTTATTGACCATATACACTTGAAATAAAATAACATTTGTGTGGTTCCTAAAGCACTTTGAACTTAATTATATTGAACATTGAATCACCAACCTTATATGATGTTATTGAATTTTTGGTAAAACAAGAAATTATTGGTGTGTATATATTCAAAATAATAATAATAATAATAATAATATTGGTGTGTATATATTGAGATTTAATTGGAGCATTCCCTTGATATATAATAATTAATTGTTACACATTAATTCTCCTATCTACCTATATGTGGACCACTATATTCTATTTTTCTCCCTTCTTTTTTAAGCCCTATGAATTATTATTCATCTCATTTAATGTTTATATACCATTCTTTACCATTCCATTTTATATTTCTTGTCAGATCATCAATGGCCAACAAATCAACCATGCATATAATCTTCGAACCTTCAATTTTTTTCAAATAAAAAAAAAAATGATATAAATATATTATTTTCATAAAATAATTACAAATGTAATGAAAATTTAAAATATTTATATATTTAATCATTATTACTATATTAATATTGTATTATAAAAAAGTATATGACAATATTTATTATTACATTGATTATATTTGTTATGTTTTTTTTGAAAATAACTATATTTGTAATTAATTTTTAGATTTGACGGGTAAGTTTCTAAAAAAAAAATAATATATATATATATATATATACATACACACACACACACGATGATTTTTTTTATGAGAGTTAAATTTGAATTTATAAAAGTTGAGATTATCATTACAATAAGTCAAGATGTGTAGTGTTTCGGTGGGAAATTTGAATATCTCGAGGGAGCCTTCCTCTTGGTGTCCAAAGTGTACGTGTAAAGCGTACACACCGCACATTGCTACAAACCTGACAGATGTAGGCCTACACAGGCCGTCGTGGTTTAGGTATGCATGCCCTGAAGGATATGGTGGCCACTGAGTTTCAACTAGCAGAGATCCTCACTAGCGACTGAATTAGTCTGAGACTCATCAATCACCTGATGCTAAAGACTTTCTTATAATAGATTTACACTATGATCAAGGCCCCCCTTCTAGCAGGTTATAAACTAGGCTTCGTCGGGGGCGACATGAGACATTACATCCTCGACTGTTGGAGGGGGCATATACCTCCTATCTCCCACCTGTGAGGAAGGCATGGTACATCTTGTCCTCTACAATCTATAAATGATGACAATCTAGCTACTACATCTAAGAGTACAACATGCTCAATCTAATTAAAGTACATCAAATACATGCTCAACACCCTACATATATAATCATCCTAAACAAAATACTACAACAACATAAATTACCACTCGCATGCTTACATTCATAATAGCCAGATTATCTAATCGCATAAAGACTACCTAAAACATGCTCAAACTCAGTCCCTAGAAACCAAAACTAGGACGTGAATCAAGGTGGTAGCACAAAGGCGTTGGTCGAACGACTAGGCAATGGTTGGTCGAGGGCTCGACAAACGACCTCGACATGAGCGCTGCAATAGATGGAAGCAGCAAGGCTCGGCTCTAAACAGCCGCAGGTGTGGGCTTGCTCGGTTAGAACGTGCCCGGAAGGCGAGGTGTCGCTCGAGCATGAACGCGAGTGTGCGCAAAGACTCAAGACGTCAGGTCGCATAGCAATCATGCGCAGGGAGAGGCGTGATAGGACGACCTGGTCCGCTGGATCCGTGTAAAGAAAGTGGCAGCTCGTTGAGGTCGTCATACACGAATTAAAAGCAAACACAAGTGTGCTGCATGGTCTGCGTGGGCGGGACAGACAAGCATGGATAGATCGCGAGGGCGATCGACAAAAGGCAACATTCACGGATTGGCATCGTTAGCGCATTGGTCTGTTCAACATTAAAAAAACCAGTGATGTGGGGGGTATCGAGCGGGGCGCGATCGGCTGTGATCGTTGTTCGCGAACAAGTGGCTCGACTGTGGCGCTGAAGGATAGTGTGTTGTGGGATCACGAGGCAGTGCACACGACGAGGAGCAGTAGCCATCGGGTGGCAATGGTATCTAGGGCTCTCACTCCTTTCTCCTTTCTACCTTTGTATGACAAGCGATATGAAAAATGCTACCTTTCAAATCTATTGTTAACAACCAGATCTCTTATTTACAAATTGACCGCTACAAAATCTGAAGGGTCATGACGAAAATACGAGTCATGACTCTTTAATCTCGCGGCAGAATATAAACAATTTACTTAAAACTACAACCATAGTAAATATTTAATTGTTCTTTTTTTTCATTTTTGCATTTAAAATTATGGTTGTTTCCTCATGATTTTTTGGCACGTTTTCTTATCATTTTCTTTTCTTCGATCGTAAACGCATTTAAATTATTTTTGACCTACTTAAAAAAATTTATTAATACTAAGTTGAAAATTTTTTCATAGCTTCCCGAAAGTTTCTTTGAGTATTTTGAAAAAATACAGGTAAAAATTGTTATCAAACTAAGTAAAACTCTTGCAAAATTAGTTTAGTGCATATGGAATCTTAATTTAGTATGAACTACATAAATTTAGATTCTTGATGTCATTTTTTTCTAAAGCCTTGATTCAATGTAGCTTTTTTGCAAGGTTTTATACCTATATAATTTAATGTCATTTTGTATGTATCTGTGTGCACGCGCGTACGTACGTGTGTGTGAAGAAAAAATGTAAAAATTTGATTTTTTTTTTTTCCGAATGCATATATGATCAAACATTATCGTATAATATAAACCAAGTCATAATATAGGTTAAAATAAAACATTTTTTTTTTATTTAGAAGATTAAGAATTCAAATTCATAACATTTTAGTTATTGAATCATATTTAATGTCTTTGAACGAGAGAATAATGATAAAAGCATTTTAAATTGAAACTATAAGAAAAAAAACTATATGAAAATTAAATAGACAACTACATATCATAAAAAAATAATAATAATAATATAGAGGTTTTGGTGTGGTGAACAAATCACATCTTAACTAAATTATTAGATATAATATATAAGTACGTAATTTGTCATATTCGTGGCAAAGACAACCACACATACGAACATGTCTTTGACATAGAAGACACATGTCTCATGTACCATTACCGTTTTTGGCTTTTTCTTTAATATATTTAAATAATTTTATTCTATGTTTTATTTACTTTTTTCAAAAATAAAACAGTTAAATTCTTTTTAACTCTGTCCTAGTATTTCCATCAATTTCAAAAAATATATAATATAGTTATGGGTTTTTTTTTTTTTTAGATAATATGTATAGTTATGATTAATTTAACCTAATTCAACTAACATTCTAAATATTTTAAAGCTATTAAATCTCTTTTCGACATCTGTCTCTTTGAATTTTCTATTTTGAGAAAATAAATTTATTATTTTAAGTATTTGAATTAACTCGAATCAAATATTTTATAATTACAATTGGATTTAGGTTGCTCAGTGTATACAAACATATGACTTATAAATGTTTTATCTCCAAATAATAACTTTGAATAAGAGTAATATTTCGATAATTTTATGTCAAAATCAATAATTTGCAGAGGTTGCTTGTTTAGCTCTATATAAAAATGAGCTTTTATAATTATTTTTTAAATATTTTATACAAACGAGTTATTATTACAACTTCTTCTTTAAAATTATTCAAAATAATTCTTCGTTTTTAATCATTTAAAATAATTATTTGACAATTATTCATTCAAACATTTACTTTTAAAATATTATGTAAGACATTAAAAAAAATCTCTTAACGTTTAAAAAGTAATTATAAAAAATAAAAAAGAAGTCTTCAAATAATATCTCTCTCATCCATTTGAAATTAGAAGAATCACATTAAAGTAGCAAGCTTTCAAGGAAGGATCATATGGACCACGACAATCTCTTATTTATTACACCATCTAATTTACACTTCTAAACCCTAAAAAAAAATAAACCAAATAAAATAATAATAATAATAATAATGATATTAAAACAACTAAATTATCCATTTTTCTTCCTCAACTGTTTTTCCATCATGCCCTCTTTAATTTCTTCCTTTGCCAATGGCCCCATCTTCTCTCCCCTTATTAAATTCCTTACCCATATATTCAACCAAGAAAACTCTTAACTAATTTTCACCCCCTTTAATTAATTTACTAACCAAATCAAGCTTGGTTAATTATATTTTTATATAGATTTATTGTCATATGCGGATGTCATGTAGGAATAAAATTAGATGTTTTTTTTCTTTTTTAATCGAATGGATTAATGATCGTCACAATGATTTTATTATTTGAAATTATGCATATTCAACAATATCACATGTTCGATCAGTAATTCTCTTTCTAAGTGGCTTCTGGTCTCTCTCTGCAATTTATACTAAAAAAAAAAATTGAAACCAAAATTCAGTAAATATAAAAACTAGATTTTAATCCTTTATGATATGATCAAATCTAAAAAGTAGTAGGTCGTTAGTTTGTTGACATAAAGTAAATACATGAAGGTAAATATTCTTATGTTAAAAGATATGATTTTTTTTTTTTTTTGAGTGAGTCCTTCAAACATTAATATTATATAAATATTTAACTAATATATATTTAATTCGTTAATATTGAATTCACTTAAATCCAAACTTTATAAATAAATAATTTTTAATTTTCTCCAAACTATACAAATATTTTAATTATAACTTTTAAAATCATATATGATTCTTACAATTCAAATTATAGGTAACAAAGTTGATAAGTTACCTAATTATATAATTAAACCAATGGATTAATTGATTCCCCTAAAGACAAATTTCAGATACCAATATTTATGTCTGTCAACTTCAATGCTACAACTCCTTAATTTATTATTACATTGTTCAACAACTGCATAGACTAAGCATTTAGAGAGACCTTCCATATAGAATCCATTCAACTTCAATTTTTTTTTTTTTTTTTTAATTTATTTCAATCCATTGTCATTATTATATCAATTTTATTCTGCTGCTTTGGATCTAGAAATCTCTCAAAATTTTGTTGAACACAACAAAGAGAGAGAGAGAGAGAGAGAGAGATAGATCTCAATTTTCATTACCAAAAAGTTTTGATTTTTCAATATGCAAAGTGGAAACTATGACCAAATCTCCGCAAGGGCTCTATCCAAACAGGCTAATAACTCCGGCCACAACTCTTCTTTTAGAGTGTATTACGGCGGCGCCGCCGGTGCAATTCCGTTCAGATGGGAGTCCCGGCCGGGAACTCCAAAACATACATTTTCAGAAACTTCACTCCCTCCTCTTACTCCTCCTCCTTCTTACTATTCCTCTTCACATTCTACCTCCAAATCCTCTTCCAAACAAACCCTTTTGAGCTCGATTTTTCCCCGGTTCACGCCGAGGAAATCTCGAACCTTCTCCTCTTCCTCCGTCTCCTCATTCTCGTCCTCGTCTTTAGTCTCGTGGTCGTCCTCACACTCGTCGTTCTCCTCATCACCCTCCCGACCGAAATTCTTCAAGCGTCGTCGCCGTTGCAGCTCATTGGATTCCCCGAGCTTGCCCTTTGAGTATAATGCTGATGGAGATCATCACGAGTCGGGCAGGGGGTCGAACTCTCCGCCGTCGACATTGTGCTGTGGTGATTCTTCGATTCGAGGTTCGTGTTTTCGAGGTTGTTACCAGTTAGTTAGTGTGAAGAAGGCTTTGATGTCAATTGTTGGCCATGGATCTGCAAAAAGAGGTACTGTTAATTAACTTCACATAATTTGCAGCTGTGTGAATGTGAAAATTAGTTAATTCCTATAATGTTTTTTTTTTTTTTTTGTCTTTTTGATTAATGTTGATTATTATGTTTGTGGAGTGAAAAATGTAATATGGCATATCTCATGTCAAAACTACATAACAAAAATCAAAACTTTTTTAGCTTTATTAATTTCTTGCATTCACTTTTTTTTTTTTTTTTTTTTTTTTTTTTTTTTTTTACTTTCATGTATAATATAAATATCATTTTATGTCAATGGGTAGATCCCATTAATTATAAGCAAATAATGGAAGAGAAAAATAATTAAAATCGTGATAAAAAATAAAATGAAAAATTGAATATCTCTCACAGGCCGTAAGACCCAATTAAATTGGGATATTGAGAGTGTAGAGTAGCCTTTTGAGAAAATATTTTATTCTAATATTCTAAGCATTACTTCTTTATTAATTTTCAATTACATGATAAATAAATTTATTAGACTACATTATAAGTTTTGACCTTGTAATGATTCCAAGAAAAATAGACTTTAATATTATTTTCAGTTTGTAATAATTGGAAGCAGGTGATTTGAATTCATGACTTTTGATTATTAGATATATGTTTGATGTTCCGAGTTGTTATTCGAGTTAGTATTTGGTATTTATGAGTTCAAAAACTATAATTATATATTTAATCTTCTTAATTTTAAAATATAAAATTTAGTTTTTATAATTTAATAAAATTTAAACGATAAATTTTTATTGTTCTTAATAGTTAGTAAATTAAGTAGGTTAGTTATATTAGTATACTGATTATGAGAATATAAGTTTTATGACTCATTGAACAAACAAAAGGGCCAACTATACATTAATAATTAACTTCTTATTTAATTCACTTGCAATTACAAACCTCCGTGACTATTTTTTAGACTTTATAATGTTTATAGTCTTTTAATTATTAAAAAGTTTCAAATAATATAACTAAACTCTAATTTATCAAATTACAAGAACTAAACTTTAATTTTTTTTTTTTCTAATAAATTTATAGTTTAACCAATTTTTATTAATCTTCATGGCATCTATTTGTAACGCTCGAGTTTACAAGGGATGTAGGGGACCGTCGGTGTCCATAGGAGTCAAACCTTCTGGATTCCAAGATCTCGTCCAAATCCTAGATCACATGCATTACAAAATCGTATTAGAACGATACTTTCTTAGTAAGATGTGGTTTGGGGATGAATCATAACGGAATCTAGTATGCATATAACACTCAGTTTACAAGAAGTACATGAATAGATTGAATTAATGCTTGCTCATAAAAACTATAGTATGAGGTGTGCCGTGAGGTTGGAGGAAGCTGAGAAATAAATGTAAAGAACTACTAACCATCAAAGAAAGGTAATGTCCACATTAATATATCCTCAATTCACATTAAAATTATATAGTCTTGCTATCATATAGTTTCCAATTTATTTTTCGCTGCCCTTCATTCATTTCTTAAATACATTAATCAATCAATATTGTTGCAAGTTTAAAATATCATTTTCATCTATTTATCTTTCATGTCTAAATATTTGATTTAATTCTTTTTTATAAAACTTAGAATGAATCTTTATAAAAAAAAAATTTAATAGTTTTATTTTGATTTCTAAACTTTCAAAGTTTAGTTTTAGTTCCCCAGCTTTGAGTTTTTTTTTTTTTTTTTTTCTAGTATAAATTAAGGGAGTGAGACCACAAACTCTGTATATAGAGAGTATTACTGCTCTCATAAATTCTTTTAAGATCAAAGGTGTGATGTCGGCGTTGAACTGAATTAACATTAAACAATAAAATCACTACTTCATCAATCTTTTGATAGTTTTGTTTCATTTTAGTTCTTGAATGTTCAAAAGTTTAATTTTAGTCCTTATAATTTCAATAAAACAAACACATAAAAATTGGGCAACCCATAGTAAATTTGAAGTTAGTATTCATTGAAATTGGTTCAATAAAATTAATAATTTTAATACAATAAAAAATAAAATGTGAAAAAAATTTAAAATTTTGAAGAGAAAGATGGTGATTTTCTCTTAAAAAATAAACAAAAAAAAAATTAAGAACTAATTTTATGTTTTTTTGAAAGTTCAAAGACCGATCCACAAATGTAAATTTTATAGAATAAAATTAAACTTTTAAAAACTTCAAATACTAAAAATAAAATAAAAAACATTGTTAAAAAATTAAAATTAGACTCTTTAAAATTTAATATCAAAATAGAATATGTTATTTTATACTACATTTTATTTTGATGAGAAATTTTCATTAAATTAAATTATAATGATTTTAAGTGTTGCATTTATGGCAGACGGGAATTGAATCATCACTGATCAAACACAGTAAAAAGTTAGTGTAGTTTGAACTATCAAATTAAATTAAATGAAAATCATATTTAATATTTTTCATTTAATATTTTGATTTCCAAGATAAATTAATAGATGAATAGTCTACACATGTTATGATTAATGATACGAATTTAATTTTTTATTTCTTCAACTAACCTCAACCCACCTTCATTATTCGAATTCTTTCTTCTTTTTCTCAATCTGTTATTACCCTTTATTATTATTTCACTTTAATTCTTGTACGATTTTCTTTCATTTAATATCATTCATATATATAATATAAATTATAAATTAATTTTTATAATTCGGAAAAAAAAGTAAAGTTTTAGTATATATGATACGAATTTAATAAAATCTAAAAAATAGTTTATGATACTCATAATTATTGGTAAATAAAATGCATAGAATTAGTTCCTTATGTGTTCGATGATAAAAATGTGAGTGGATAATTGATTGAACAAATAAATTCATCATTTCATATAAACAGTTAAATCTACGTACTTAATTCGCCTATGATACACGAATAACATAGACTATTTTTTATATTTTATCATATTATAAGAACTAAATTTTATTCCTCCAAATGACTAAATTTTATATTTCTCAAAATTATCAGTGTGAATGAGTTGAAAATTTTGATTTGCTCTCAATGCGTGATTTGTCTGAAATGTAGCTTGGATTGCTTCCTTCTGACAGATTTCACAAATTTGAGTATCACAGAAAAATTTAGACATATCTCCTATAAGGTTTTTCTTGTTCATTTCAGCGATGGTTCTTTCGTTGAAATGAACCGGCCTTCTATGTTACAAATTTGTAATTGATTCTGAAGCACTTGGGTAGGCTTTTCCCAGTTCACAATAGAACTTCGGTTTTGACATTTAATAATTCTATTGCAGAGATAAAAAATAATGCATTTGCGATCCTCAAAATGAAGTGAATAATTATTTTCAAACATCTAGCCAACACTCAACAAATTTTGGCTAATTTCAGGGTAAACAAAACATCAATAATAGTTTTAATACTTGAATTTGTTAAGACAACAACTGATCATATTTCAATGACAGATAGAAATTCTCAATTTCCCACCTTTACTCTTGATTTGTAAGTATCAACAATTTTATCCTATTTATGATGACTCTAGTAGGATATGTTGAGTTTATTTTATTAAACTCAAAAGTAAAGTTTTCGATGTTTTTAAACAATTTAAAGCTTTAGTAGAGAATCAGTGTAATCTTAAAATTAAAGCTTTAAGTCAGATAATGGTGGAAAATATACTGCTCATCAGATTGTCGAAATTCTTAAAAGTGCATGCATTAGGCAACAACTAACCATACCGTAAACCCCCACAATAGAATGGGTTGTTTGAAAGGACTAACAGGACAGTAATGGACATGGTCAAGTGTCTTATAATTGAAAATTAAAGAAATGACAAACCAATTCTAGGTAGAAGCACTCTTCTGGTTCATTATTGAATAGACTACCCACAAAAGCTTTGCAAGCAAGACTCCATATAAAGTTTGATATGATCACAAGCCAACAGCAAACTAGAATCTTTAGGTGTATATGTTACTATAAAATGTCTGAATCCAACAAAAGAAAGCTAGACAATAAAACTTAAAAAGCATTTTCATCAGTTATGTTACATCATGCAATGGATACTCATAATCTCAAAATGCATTTTTATGTTTCATGTCGCTCGTTTTTACCTTTTATAATTGAAATTAGCTAATAACCATTTAATTCTTTATTTTTATAGACAAATTAAGTTTATAAATTCTATCCTAATATGTGAGTTCTATTATTTTATTTATTTATTTTTTTTCAAATCATCTATCTTGTAATTATGATTTCAATAATAGAGTCCAATATAACTTGATTTTACTTTTAGAACTAGTTAAAAATTCGAATACTTTTTATTAGAAAATTTTGAAGGTCAATAAAAGTGTAATAGGGGTGCAATAGAAGGGTTAATAATAGTTGAATATTTATTTGAAGATTAATATTAGTAGTAGTTGAATAATTAATTATTTGTTTAAGATTGGTGTTAATAGTAGTTGAGTGAAATTTTATAAACATCATGATAGAGATTTGATGAGTGGTTAAGAGTAATTTACAGACAAGTAGTTTTTTAAAAACAGTAGTTTACCATTTATTTTCTATCAAAAGCAAACCTAACCTACCCGATATTTAAGAGAGAGAAAAAAAACTTAATTGTTAAAATAAAATATTAAATATTTTTCAAATTGAGTGAAAGAAATTAAATTAATGAAATATAAGAAGTTTCCTGAAAAAGCTCAATTAATTAACAACTATGTCTTCCATGTGGATATCAAATTGTTTAGTATTTCGTTTTCAAACACAACATTCAAGATTAAAAAGTATTGTAAATTGAGCAACAGATCTGTGTGAGAGAACACTTCAATTTTAAGATTTGACCAAAATTAAGTATAATTGACTTTAATTATTTCAACATATATATATATACCCACTTGTATTATTTTTAATTATTAGTATGTTTTGGATAAATTATAAGTTTATATCTTTGATTGGAAGAAAGTTAGAATTTCATGTTTCAAAATTTTGAATTTAATTTCTTTAATTTGAAGAAAAATGAAGTTTAGGTCTATGGTGTTAATGAAGGGTAAATTTTATATTTTTTCAAATTATAGAAGCTAAAGAGATTTAAATCTTCAAATTATAGAGGCTAAAGTCTAGATTTTTAAATTATAGAGACTAATCAGGGATTAAATGTATAATTTATCTCCATTTAAGGTTCTCATAAAAAGCTTTAAAATGTATGGTCCAAAAGAAAAGAAAATTGTAATTTAAAAATTACTTTTTAAAAAGAGATTCAATAACCTAGAGTTTAGTCTCAAATGTTGAAGTTTGTATTTATTTGGACCTACAACTTTTAATAGCATAGACTATTTGATTTTTTTTTTTTTTTTTTTTATGGTTTGTGAAATGTAATTTGGCATTGAAATGATATGCTAAAAGTCTAAGTACACACGTCCAAACCAATGGTATGATTCTGACAAAAGAAATTTTGATCAATCATAAATTGTCACGTCATTATTCTAAAGTTAATAACAAAATTAAATTAAGTTTTCAGACAATACTTTTTAAAATTAAATTGGATAAAAAATAGTTTTATTTTGAACTTCATCAAAATTAAATAAGAACCTAGTTCAATGTGGCCGAAGTCCATGTAGACAAGTTTAATGGACCAAGCCCAAAGTCCAGGCATAAAAGCCCATCAAGGCACATGCTAGGATTTATTGGAAACTCTATAAGTAAAAAAACTCTCATTCATTTACAGAGATCTAAAAATTTGATACTATAGAGAATTCACAAAAACAAAAAACTCTAAATTTCTATGGATCAAACACGTTTTTGAAGTTAAAAGACACTAAAATGATTTCATAAACAAGTCTCTCAAACACGAAGAACACGGATCGTGTTCTTCACAAGTAGATCATCAAGCCAACAATCAACAAGTCAAAGACCGATTATCCAAGTAGATCAGCAAGTCAATGACCGATCCTAATATCAACAAGTCAGTGACCAATCATCAAAGAAGATCAAAAAATTGTAAAGTCCTTGAGACAAATCAACAATGTTGCAAAAGCTTTGAGACACATCAATATCAAGAACAAACTGTAAAGTCCTTTAAACAAATCAACTTCAGAGACATTTGTATATGAAAGAGAAAGATCATATAAACATATTAAAGATTGTATTTCACATTACATATATTGAAATCTATATTTTTCATTTACACGTGTCTCACTTTTATCTTATTTGCTCAAATCTCGTGTGAACAACCACTTCCAAATTCGTCACCTTCAACTTTATCTTTTCTTCTTTGTCATTATTGTGAGTAAACAAGAAAATTCATACACAACTTGAATCGAAGGGAATTTAAGGAATTATTGTTTTGCTCAAAGAACAAAACTTGGTTGACAGGGTCTTCCTTGTCTAACAAACAAAGCACAATCTAAACAAGATTAAAGAGAGGATATGTTTTTTTTAACATTCTGAATAACTAAACCATTAAAATTAAATGTTTTAATGTCTAACCAAAAATAAATGTTTTCAAAAAAAAAAAAACCAAAAAAAAAATAAATGATATTGTAACCATTTTATTTTCTTGATTGATTTCTCGGGTGGGGATTGGGCCCTACTGCATGTCTAGCCTCGGATGGATTGGGCTGCCGCCCAATATATGCCAAGCCCTTTATGGACAGCTACCCGATAAAATATTCTATTAAATTTTAATATCTAAAACTATAAAGATTAAATTTAAAATTTAATTTCCACTATAATAATTAAATTCTAATTAGAAACCATTAAAACTAAGAGATAATGATCACATTCATAATTTATCCGGTAAATAGAATTAAATGATACATGAATTTGGATCTCAAAAACACATTATCCTTCATAATCCAATAGTAACCTTTTTATAAATTGGCCCATTACTCAATGTTATTCCTCATTTATATACTTAAGTTATTTCTCTAATTTAGACGTATGAAACTTTGTTTGCATGCAATATTTCAAAATTCCTTCCCTCAAACAAAATAAGCTTCGAACCATTTCAAGACTTATAATATGTTTATATCAAGAGATCTCTCCTCGAACAAAATACACCTAAATCGGTCATCTTTATTTTAAATCGAGTGTTCTTTACTCACATTGAGTTAAGTCAAGAGCCTGACTCTAATACAAGACAACAAACTTCACAAAAGACACTGATATAATATTGGGGACTTTGACCATGACTTGGTTTTTTGTCCTCATCTAACCTCATTTCAAAGTAATTGTCGCTCCTTATATACCCAAAAAATTTTCCTAACTTCAAGATGGGTAAAACTTTGTTTAAATGAAATATTCCGATCATATATAAGAGTTTAATTGCAAGTGATAAATCCAATTAAAATTACTAAACAAAGAGTAATCATTTCTTATAATAGATTGGAATAAGCAGACACGGAGCCATATATAGCTTGATTATGTCAATTATCAGTTTTACATTACTCATAATAGACCAATAACTAACGAAATTTTTTTGCAAGTTAAAATATAACATAACTTAAATGAATTCATAAGCTTCTGCTATAAAGTTAATTGACAAATTCGAAGGCTAGTCAGAATTGCAATCTGGTTGAAATCGAATTTAGATAGTAATTAGGTTACGCGTTCTAAATTCGATAGAACAAAAAGACGGTAAGAAGATGAATCTAAACCGAATAGAACTTTAACAAATCGCAGCATAAATTCATCAATAACGCAGATTCTAATTAATAATAACTGAAATTAAGTTACAGGAACCCTAAAATTACAGATTAACACGAACAGAAACCAGATCTCAAGCCAAGATCTACAATCATTCTAGTAATTGATCTAAACCCTAACCTCCGAAACCGTACAGAGTCCTTCCCTGCCTTTTCAAGGCATACACAACATCCATGGCGGTCACCGTCTTCCTCCTGGCATGCTCTGTGTAGGTCACAGCATCACGGATAACATTCTCGAGGAAGATCTTCAACACGCCTCTGGTTTCTTCGTAAATCAAGCCGCTAATTCGCTTCACACCGCCTCGTCGAGCCAATCGCCGAATTGCAGGCTTCGTAATTCCTTGAATGTTGTCTCTCAGAACCTTCCTGTGACGCTTCGCTCCGCCCTTTCCCAAACCTTTACCTCCCTTTCCACGGCCTGACATGATCGGAAAAGGTTAATTTAAGAGAATTTGATCAATTTAATCGTAAACTTTAAATTTGAGACGTAGATGTGGTGTTGAGATGAATTTATATGGTAGAGCTAATCTTCAATTCGATGCGCGGGTTTTGAAGATGTTGGGAGGAATCACGTTGTCCGTTGGATTAAAGTTGAATCTACGGTTGGAAAGTCGATCCGCGTGAAAGCGTTGCGGATTGTGCTTTTTTATTTCGATGTGTTTGGATTGTTGGTGAAATTTTTGGCGCTGGGCGGCGGGATGCGATGAAATTTGTGGATCCAATCACAAATTAAGGGCCGAATCATATCAGTTAACGGACCGGGCCATCTAATCCGTAAACAAATATTATCAAAAAAAAAAAAATTATTACAAATTAAGGAGTATTATTTATGATAAATACAGTATTTATCTATTCATATTTAACATGTTATGGGTATTTATGTATTAATAAAATTATTTCAAATATCTATTAAATGCTAAAGGCATTGTTTCATGCCATTTATTTATATATCAATACTAGTTTTGGTGGCGCAGTGATGGGTTCGATCCAATTTTGTAATACGAGCAGTATTACTCTGTCCTCATCCCCTTTAATTTGTACTCAAAAAAACAATAGATAAGTATGATCATTGTAGTTACTTTTTACTTTTAATATATATGTAACCAGTTTCTCAAAATAGGCATTCACTCAATTGTGTATTCTAATAACACGTTTTTTTGTTTGAAGCGTAAACCTTGATAAACAAAAACAACATAACCAAACATTACTACAAAATGGAACAAATCCTCAACAATCTACCCACCCTATATTTTGGAAAGGTGACCATCACATAAGAACTACTAGAACAAAGGATCACATTAGTCTGAAAAATATAAAGCTCGAAACACGACGTTAGGAGACCTGGAACACTACAATCTCATTTTGCAATGGTTGAATATTGATGAACTTTGGGGATAATCCTATGAGCATACAATGTACCGAGACTGGTCTAAAGTTAAAATGAGAGGAAAAAATTCTAATAAGAACTTAACCCAACCCTTGATCAACCAAACTAATTACCACAAATCAGTATGAGAAACCATTATGCTCCAACTTCATTATAGAACGCACCATTAGCAGCCAAACACTTTAAGGTTATTAAGGAAAGACACTGAATGACACTTAAACCTAAGAGTAAAAAAAGACCACCATTTTTTTGTAAAGGGTTTTTGATTTGGATAAAACTACACTCTAGCAGTCAATTATGCTATAAAAAGAACATGAATCCAAACTAATATATATATATATATATATATATGATGAAATGACTTTCCATAGTTATTTCATTTCCATCGTCCTAGCTCCAATCACCCTTTTGTAGATCAAGTGGCGTAGTTGGGTTTACCAAACATGATTAAAATGTCGATTGAGAGGAGAGGAAGAACAAGAAGAAATGAATGAAGTGATTTAAGAATATGAAGTATTTGTTTAGAGATTGGTATGTTAGAGATGAGAGGCTAGAAGAAAAAAATTTTGAATTTGTGTGTATGATTTTTTTTTTTTTTTTAATTTCAAATAAAGCTTGATTTGATGTTTGATAAAATGTTGGAGAGAAGTCGAGGAGATGTTGAAGAATTGGAGAGAAGTTGAAATGCATTCAAAATAAACCATGAGTTCAAGTGCTCCTCCGTCTCTTCTCATAATCCAAACACCCACTCAAATATTTAAATTACAAAAAAACTAAAAAAAAAACTAAAAATAGCTAAAATAAAGGAAAGCCCAACTCACATGGGCCAGATCCCCTAAGGGGTGGGCTTCAGTATTATGGGTCCCCAATTGAAAAACCCAATACAAAATGGATATGACCCTAGACTGAGGTACTGGTTTGTTGGATAAAGTCCAACAAATTAAATACGATTATATCATATGATCCTACAATATTAAATGGCAACGAAACTATTAAAATTTAATTATTAAATAGACGACCACCATAAATTAAAATTATCATTTTTTTCTTAATTTTTTCCTTAAAGGATAACAACATATGACGTTGTTTTACGAGCACCACACTAGTATGTGTATTTATTTTGTTTGTTTATTTTTTTATTTTTTTATTTTTTTATTTTTATTTTTTGGCTTATGCAAACCATGTTCCATATATTTTATCCTATAGATTATGTGAATTATGTTTTTTTTTTCTAGCTTAATGTTAGGTCATATATATGATGTTTATCTCACAACCAATTGACAATAGCAAAAAAAAAATCATTTATCTTTTAAATGTTACTAGATCTCTTTAGTGTAGAATTCTCGCCTTGTCATCTCAGGATGATATCTCTTTGGGATGTTTGGATTGAGATTTTAATTAGAGTATTTAGAAGTAACGATTGCACTCAAAAACTTATTTATATATAGTTTTTAAGAATATTTAGAATGATAGTTTATTTTGAGTATTTAGAAATGATGATTGAAGTCAAAAACTTGTTTGGATGTAGTTTTTGCGAGTATTTAGAATGAATATTTATTTTGAGTATTTAGAAGTAATGATTACAGTCAAAAACTCTTTTAAAAAATTGTTTGCTTTTATTATTTTGATCAAAAATATAAGAGTGGGAAAAATTCAAAATCACAAATCTCTCAATATATTGCTCGTATATAATAATTAAATCAATTAGTATACTCATATTAGTTTTATAAGATGCAAACATGATTACTCATTCAAATATTGTCTAACTTGGCATGACGTGACACAAACTCAATAACTTATGAGCATATACCCGAATTTCGATAACCGATCAACGAGTGCAATCGACCATATATGTTAGACTAATTAAGCCTTTACTAAATAAACATATCTAGTGTTTCCATATTCAGAATATACCTTCTTTTTTTTTTTGATATCCGTGATTGCCCGAGCACCTTTGAATAAATATATCTTGCGAGCACCTCGACTAATGTCACGAGACTGACCCTACAATATTTAGATGTCAATGAAATTGGTAAGAAATTATTTCATAAGTAAGTGGCCACCATGAATTGAACCAATCATATTAAACACCCGAGGGCCATATTCAGAATATACATGACCAAATTTATTATTTAATCTAACAAAATTTGAAGCAAATAACTATTTATGGCAGCATCTAGGAGTTTAGTATGAAAAATTAATGAAAAACTTAAGTTTTAGGGAACAAGGTTGCGAATTTTAAGGCTCAAAATTCGGGTCAAACAAGAAGGGTGGTGGTATATTTCCTTACAGTTAAAGCATACCATTTATTTTTATCATTACTATATAGTATAATTAATACTCTATCGTATTATATAATATATCATCAAAATTATATACACAACACTGCAAATTAGAGGTGAGTTCGGTTTGGTTTCGTCAATTTTGTACCAAATTGATAATGTTCAATTTTTTAATAATTCAATTCTAACTAATGTCGAACAAAAGACAAAATTATTGGTTAAATTTTTATTTGGTTTGATTCGGTTTTGATTACGATAAAAAAAAAAAAAAAAAAACAGTTCATTTTCTTAAATTTTTTATGTCATTTTCAATTTGATTTTTATCTTGATTCTATAATTTTTTTTTGTTTTAACATCAACAAAAACAATACTTCCCATAATTCTTACAATATTTATAATTTTTTTTACTTCGTATTTCACATTTAAATTTATTATTCCATCTTATTTTAATACGAACATATATATATTTTCTTATTATTTATATATTCGGTCAACATTGTTCTAAAAAATGGAACCGATTTTCGATTTTTCAAATCATCCCTAATATTATTAATACATATCTTTTCTCTCCCTCTCTCTCTCTCTCTCTCTCTCTCTCTCTTCTTTCACTTTTCCCTCCCTTTCATCACCCACTTTGACATAACCCTTCCTCAAATTCAGAAACCAAGTAAACAAATTAATCTATTTTGACAAGAAAGAAAATTAATTAACCAGATTATAACTTTATTTAGCAAAAATAGTTTATTAATTCACATTTAAGATTCCCCTTTTTATATGAGTGAAAATGTAGGTGGTGGGTCAAAAGATCAGGAGTTGTGAGGGTAAATTTATCCATTATTGAGTAATAAGTGAACCTACTTTTACAAATTCTTGACCTATACTCTTGACTTTGTGCACCATTAATTCTCACGATTAACTAATTTGAAAAAAAAAAAAAAAAATTAAAATATTTGATTCATAGAAACAAAATTCAATAAATTCAAAACTTGATAAAATTTTGACTCAAACCTAACTCAATTGGTGATATATATCAGGTTCAAATATGGCTTTCCCAAAAATCATTAAGCTAAATGGTCTAGGTTAGTTGTTAATTTTGACTATATTAGGGAATTATTAACTATAAATTGAATTTATAAATACTATTTCTAACTGTAACATGTGCCTTTGTTTTGTAATCTTACTATCCAAGTTGTAGGGGCCGGGTGTGTACAAATGAACCGACAACGTCCGACGAACTCGGACTACCTAACCCAAATTATAAGGTTTGGTTGGGTTGAGTTGAGAAAAATGGAGGAATCAAATTTTCGGTTTGAGTTCGAGTTGTTTTAAATTTGGTTCTGTTCAACTTGAATCAAACTGAAATTAATATATAAATGAGGGCGATCAACTGACATGGTTATATTTGATCACCCAAAAGACATCATATCAATGGAGATGTTTGTTATCACTTGTATACTCATAATCCTCCCCTCTTTTAACCAATGTGAGATATTTTGTTTGCATCCCAATAATACTTATATTGATACATATATATGCGTGAGAAACACACGAAAGTAATTAAAAACCTTTTTTTTGTTATAAAAATTGAAAATGAGTAAGTTGTAGTTTGTATGAGAATTAATGGCTTACTACAAACATAGATTAAACTCATATATAATCCTAAAATAATGAAATAGGGTTATTGTTTAATTAGGGAAAGGGTGTCCCGTTGTTTTCCTGCATAGGCACATCAGTGACAAATGTTGAGTATTTTTGTGAATAATCTCTCCTCTCGACACACACCAAGAATCACAACAACAACAACAACAACATTAAACATTATATTATAAATCATAATATTTAATAAAACCATTATTGTTAGATTTTGATTTTGACAAGAAACTACTACCCACATGTCATAAGTGAAAATTACTCTTGTTTTCTTTCGTCTTTCTATTATCGGTAATTATTAGATAGTATGAGATTTCACCTCAAAATCATAATTCATATTGAATTCTGATATTATATTAGATAGTGCGTGATTTCATCTTAAAATCAATTAATAATTATGGGAGTGTGCTCACATATCATATAAATTTGTCGAAAAATCTTTATATTTTCAATGTGAGATAAAAGTGTCATAATGTGATTATCTACAACAATAATAAACAATCACTCTTAACCACTCATTAAACTTCTTAATTCTCTATCGAATTACTTATCAAACTTTCTATCAAACAACTCTTAATTATTCATCAAACCATCGATCAAACTATTTGATAAATTATAACCAAAATTAAAAAAAAAAAAAAAATTGGAACTTTTTTATTTTTCAAATTTTGATTTGGTTTTCAATATAAAAAAGGAAAAAAAATGTTAATAAGTAAGAAAATTAAATAAATGAAGTATTTGCAAATTTTGAATTTTTTTTTTTTTCATTTTTATCTTATTCTGTTTTAGATATGTGAACTAAAGAAATACTTTTTAAACTTTTATTTCCTTTAACATCTGATCTCTATTTTGTACCTTATATTTACATTAATAAATCGATCATTAACACATGAGTAGTGAATCACGTTGTTATGGAAGATTTTTGAAAACTTAGTAAGTTCTAAAGAGACACAATCAAACCAAGAGTGGTCGATCAAGGCAAGCCCAAGAAAAGCCTAATTCCACCTACAAATACTGAAGAGGGGTCTTACAAAGGCCCAAAATTGTGCTTGGCTCGAGTTCTCGACGCGCCAAAAACCCAACCCAGGCCGGTGTTCACATGGGTCGGTGCTTGATCCCGGGATTCAGTCTCGTAGGTATTTGCGTCAATCCCGACTGACTTTTACTCTTTACTTATGGCTATTTAATTTTGTTATACAAATCGAATTCAAGCATGTTATCAACAACGATTTAGATGGAAGAACAACTTTCAAAATCTTCGTGTACCGAAACACTCACAAATTAATTAACTATTTGTTTTTTTGTTAGTTCTAAGTAAATTAATAGAGAAATCCAACATTGGGTAATGCATCAAAATGTAGAAATACATTTAGCTTTGAAAAAGAAAGCAAAGTTTGGAGATTGTTCAAAAGTCAAAAACCGCATTTAATAAGCCACACGTGAGACTGCAGTCATAAAATTAAAAAAAAAAAATTAATAATAATAATAAATACATTTAAAAATTAGCCTCAATTTTCCATTGTCTTTTCCCATTAATATTCATTAGACATTATATATACACAAATAAATTTCATTTCTGAAACCCCAAAGTTCATCACCCTCAAAATCCCAAAAAAAAAAAAAAAAAAAAAAAAAAAAAAACCCTCTTTT
>JBBMEG010023737.1:14813-25097 GCA_037832605.1 Cyclanthera cordifolia | reverse complement strand
CACAGAATACTCCGCCACGCGTACGAGGGATTACAACCCAACTCGGCATTCAAAAAATTACTGTTTCTGAAATACTTTCCAGCCAACACCTTACTAATAAGACTCTCCGGATTCCTCAATATTCTCCAGCTATGTTTTGCCAACATAGCTTGATTAAACAGGTTAAGATTCTTGAATCTCAACCCACCCGAGTTCTTCCTTTTATAGAGTTTTTTCCATCCCACCCAATGCGCCCTGCCCCTCGACCCGTCTTCACCCTCACCAGAATCTAGCACACAGTTGTTCAAGGCTCTCATTAAAGGACTTAGGAAGTTTGAAACAGCTCATCGTATAAATAGGGATAGCCTGTCCCACCGCTTTAATCAAAACCTCTCTGCCACCTTTAGACAGCAACTTTCCTTTCCAACCCTGAAGACACTTCTCAAGCCGACTCCTGATTGAAGAGAAAAGACCTTTTTTGTTCTTCTGATTTTCCTTTCCAAGTGGACCCCTAAATCATCATTGACTTTGACACCCAGAATTTTGCTGCAGTTATTCTTCCTGATCGAATCCATCCCACCACTAAAAAGAACCCCCGACTTATCGTAATTAATTTCTTGACCAGAGGCCAATTCATAGCACATAAGCATCTCCTTAACTTTTGCACACCCTTCCTCATCGGCCCTGAAAAAAATCAGACTATCATCAGCAAAAAATAAGTGAGATATCGAAGAACAAAACTGATTGAACTTAAGATTTCTGAAAGAGTTAAGAGATTCTTCCCTGTTCAAAAGAGCTGAAAGACCTTCCGCACATTTAAGAAACAAATAGGGAGATAACGGATCCCCTTGTCTCAACCCTCTTTGTGGTCTGACATCCCCGAACAGCGTCCCGTTGATCTTCACCGCAAACCTGACAGAAGAAATGCAATTTTCCACTCTCCTAATCCAACTCTCACTGAACCCCAACTTACTCATCATCCCGAACAAAAACTCCCACTCCACCCTGTCATACGCTTTGCTCATATCTAATTTAAGCGCCGCCCACCCTTTCTTACAATTTTTCCTTTTAACAATAGTATGAATGCATTCAAACCCCAAAATAACATTATCAGTGATAAGCCTACCTGGAACAAAAGCTGCCTGATTGGGAGAAATAACCTTATGTAAAATACCTTTAAGTCTATTAGCCATAGTTTTTGCAATAATTTTATAGATTGTATTACAGAGACTAATACGCCTAAAATCTTGCATCGTGCTCGGGTGCATCTTTTTAGGAATCAGAGCAATAATTGTTTTATTCAACTTACCCACCTCCTCTCCCTCATTGAGAACCCCCAAACAAAGGTCGTCCACATCACTACCCACAATATCCCAATATTTTTGAAAAAATCTAGCGTTAGTACCATCAATACCAGGCGCTTTTGAAGGATTCATCCCACGAAGAGCCCCTGCCACCTCCTCTCTAGTAAAGGGTTTATCTAACTCAACAGCCTCCGCATCCGAAATTTTCTTGGCAACCCCCTTAAAAATACTCTCCCTAGCTTCCAAACACCCCCTATTAGAATGAAAAATATTAACAAAATAGTCGACAGCCACAGAAGCTATGTTCTCCTCCGACTCCACCCAAGCCCCCTCCTTGTTCTTAATTTTCTTAATACTATTCCAATTTTTCCTCTGAGAGGCTTTCATATGGAACCATTTAGTATTTTTATCCCCCACTTAAGCCAATCTTCTCTCGATCTTTGTTTCCAATAAATTTCCTCCTCCTTAAGAAGATTGTCGTGACTACCCTCCATTTTCATAACAAGATCTGTTCTATGGTTGTTATTATCCCTCAAAAGACATTCAAGCTCTTTTTCTTTAACTCTAACCGCCTCTTTAATAGAACCCTTCAACCTAATTAGATTCCAGCGATTCAACTTGTCTAAACAAAACCTAATAGTATGCATAAAATTATCCTAATCAATTTTCCTCTGTCTCAACCCAAACCAACTATCCCTCACTATCTCCCTACACTCATCATGTAACGCCCAACTATCTTCGAATCTAAGAATCTTTCCTCCCCTCCCCCTAATATCCTTACTAGTAACAGTGTTCCAACAAAATTCAGCAATAATCGGTCTATGGTCCGAAGAGTAAAAATTGCTATGAAAAACTGTAATCTTACCAGCCAGATTAATAAAAGTAGGGTTAGCAAAGTACCTGTCCAGACGACATCTCGTAGCCTTGCTGTCCTTTTTGTTCTTAATCCACGTGAAGCTTTGACCCGAAAAACCTACATCAATGAGCGAACAGTCATCAACCACCTCTCTGAACGCCTTCATACTCGTCTCGCTTCTGCTACTCCCAAAGCTTTGCTCTCTGCAATCCAGAACTTCATTGAAATCTCCCCCCAGCATCCACGACAACTCATGAACATCACACAACCTTCTAATCAGCTTCCAGGAATCCTTCCTCTTTGAAGAGACCGGGTTCCCATAGAACCCCGTAAATCTCCATCTGAACCCACCCTCATCAATAACTGCATCAATATGCCCCTGAGAAAAGGAATTGATCTCTAAACTCAGAGAAGAGTTCCAGAAGAGTATCAGGCCACCACTTGTCCCAATACTCGGCACACCCCAACAACAATCACAATCGACCAACACCTTTAACCTATCCCACGCCCGCCTATCACATTTCGATTCACAAACAAAAATAATTTGAGGTTTCATTTTCAGCACTTCATGGCGAAGGGCCCTTTTGGCTCAGGGGTTTCCCAACCCCCGAGCATTCCAACATAAGGTTTTCATTGCGTCCGGCGAGACTGCTCAACAGTCTCCGCCGATATCCCGTTGGTAAACTCAACGCATTCCAGTCTCCCTTTCTTTCCATTGGTCTCCTCCTCCAAACCATCTATTCCACATTTTAACACACTGAAATTCCTACTTGCCTCATCAATCTCCATTTCTGTCACCTGATCAGCTCTAATCTTGCTATTCTTTTCCACGTCATAGCAGACTTATTAACCAACAACCTGCTTTTGTCAACTTCAACCCCCCTGCCACTTTTCATTGCATCACCCAAAAGTTTCTCCTCAATTTTCTTTGGCCTCTTCAAGTCCAGCACTTCATAAAACTCCATTGGGCCTTTCAATTTTAAATCAACCTCTTTGTGAATCTGCTTTCTCAAAACGTCCCCTCTATCCGACCCAGATATAGTATTCAAAAGCCCACCAATTCCATCCGCTTCCACCCCCATATTCTGTTTAACCGAACCCCTTTCGCAGCCCAGCCCACCTTGACTAACAAGCTGCCCACTGCAGCCCAAAAAATCCAAGACACCCATTTCTGCGTGAACATCCAGCCCAGCAAAACCCCCAAACTATGGGCCCGACCCAATTCCTTTATCGGCTTCCCCCACCCCTTCAAACTCTTTCGGCCACTTCTCTCCCCACGTGCCTGCCAGCTTGTTTCCCACTACCGTCGTTTCCCCTGCCTCCCTCACAGCACCCGTACCCCCTCTGAAACACGCTACCTTCGCCGCCCCCAAAAACTTTCCTTTCTCAGCCGCCCCTAAATTCGCGCCCAAATTACAAGCGTTTCCTGTTCTTCTTTTACACAAATCAAACTCGCTGTCAGTGACCGTTACCGACTCACCCGAGTTGACAAACACACACCGATTCTCCATTTCACGACTAAAACTCGCTCCAGACTGCTTCTCCTCTAGTCGGACAGTCTTCCGCCCCTCCTTCACCTCCGGCGACGACTGTTTAGAACACCCCCGATCCCTTAATAACGCCTTGCCCAAATCCTTGCCCAAGAACTCGCCTCTGTTTAACTCTCTTTCTTGAGACGGCTCCCCTTCATTTTCAAAGCCTCTCTTTTCAGCGACAAAACCATTTCCTCCCAGCTTACTTCTTCCTTCCCCCGAAACAACAGGCCCCACCCCCTGCCTCTTTATCGGGCTAATAACTCTCAAATCCTCACTGAAAGGCCAGGGCTCCCCTTCTTTTTACACCACGAAGGAGCAATTCAAATATTCGTGACCCATTGTGCCGCAACACCTACAGAATCCCGGCAATTTTTCGTAAGAGATACGTGCCCACTTTTCTTCACCCATAGTTCCACTTCTTACTTTCAACCCTCTCCTTAAGGGTTTTAGAACATTAAGGATGATTTTAATACGAATATACTTCCCTCTGTTTCGTTCATCACCAATACTATCCCAATTCACAAACTCTCCAACCAGATTTCCCATTTTTCGGGCTCCTCCTTCGGAATGACATGCCGGTGGCACATCATGGATCCTAATCCAAAACGGAGCTTTGTTGAAATCCATTTCCGAAATCCTTTTCCCCCCTAAAAGTTGCTCCAAAATTAATAGCGAGCTATCAAATAACCAAGGACCTCTTTCCACAACTCTTTCTTTTGAAATTTTGCAAGAGAAAGAACACAAAAACAAATTTACCCCTAAAGTTTCAATTCTGACTTTGCCTTCCGCATTCCAAATTTTGGGCATAACCTTCCTAAACGCATCAGAACTAATTGTTTTGGAGGACAAGATTTTGCAAACTAAGTCCCCTTCCACCCTTCCATTGAAGTCCCGAATCTCTTCATCCTGCAACTCAAAAACAACATCCTCTTCTTCCTCAGCCAGAGCCAATACCTTCATCAACTCTGCAAACTCGTTCGCTTCCATCATCACCCTACACACCACCTCCAACAACCTTCCCTCCTTGACCCGCACCAACACAGGGACCCTCTCCCCCCTCCTAGACCCGCCCCGCAAGCAGAAAAACACACTCCCTCTTGGCTCGAGAGACCTAAAACTCGTTCGGTTCTGTAGAGAGAACCTCCAGACCTTTTTTTTCGGCACTTTTAATAAGCTTAACCTTTTTTGTCTCTTTGCATTTGAGATTTTGAAAGTGACATGTTTGGTTCTAAATGTATGTTCTTATATAGTGTAGGTATCATATCATTCATATTTTAATTATGATAACTTTTTAAAATATTTCATAATAATTTTTTTTTCAACTTTCTATTATATTGGATTAATTAAACTTAATTCTTTTAATGAATTTAATTGGATAAAAGCTATTAATTTTACTGCAATTTTGTCAATGATTATATATATATATATATTTTCTATTCATGAGAAATTAAAAAAAAAAAAACGAAACTCATTAAAATTATATATATATATATCATCACAATTTAACTGGCATAAAGAAAACTGGTTTTACCCTTAAGGTTGAGCTGAATTGATCCCGTAGTGACTGCTTTAATTGATCCATTTTTTATATATGTATATATAATTAATAATTAAGATGCATGTGAAATTTTAGTGTCTCCAGTGTTGGTAGGGCGTAGAGGCAATTAAAATAAAATTATAGAAGCATATTTTTATAGGGTATTGAATATTAATTATGGTATGATAAGTGGAGACCAAGGACTGATCCGGCACGAGTGTTGGTGGCAGATTGTTGTTGTGTGTACAGAAAACATTCCACCTTCCTACGTCCTACGTGTTATTATTGTTTTGCTGTTGCAATGCAATCATATAACCCACTGCCTATCTTACTCTTAATTAAGATTCCACCTTTTTCAGGCCCCGCGTGACCTTACTGCATACCCTTCCATTTTTTTCCTTTCACCGATGCTCCCAAATAATTATCACCCTCGCCTACTAAAACTTATCCCACTTTTGTTCTCTCACCTTTCTTCCCTGGAAAATGGAGTTTTAGCTTTTGGTTTGGGTGAACAGATATTAAATATCTTTAATTATTTTAAAAAAACAAATTCATCCCGTCACATTATTAATTATTTTTAAAAAACAAATCCATCCCATCACATTATTAATTCGTTTGGCCGGTGTTAAAATAACCAACATCAAAAAAATAACCTTGGGTATCCCACAAATGCGGGCTTAACACTATAGGAAAAATTAATTAAAAGAGTGCTCTCCCTATTCTTCATTAGCTATATTTAAAGTCAATTACAGATCTAAAAATAAAACGCATTAATACAGCACGATGCTTACTGCTCTAAAAACAAGCTAGTCTTAAATTTTATCGCATTACACGATCATACGATCTCTCACAATTAAATAAAATAATAAAGTTAAATCACAATTAATAAGAAATAATTAATAATTATTTCAACATCCTTCTGTTGACGACCTTCATGCCAGTCAAGTTTGATAAAGCCACCCATCTTCAACTGCTTAGTGAGAAATGCCAATTTGACGTAGCTAATCTTCCATTGTGCTTTCAAATCAATAATCAAACTTTGTATTTGTCAATCAATTCTTCATTTGTCCTATTTTGCCATTTGGGATTTTGAATGGTATCTTCAACTTCAACAGGTTATAAATCTGCAAGAAAAGCAAAATGAAATTTATTGCTTACTTACATGGTTTGGGATCCCACTGAAAAACCGTTTTCATTTAATGCAAGTTGGTTTATTCGTTAAGTTGGTTTTGTAACTGTTTTTCATGCATTTGGAGTTAAGTAAGGTCTTTGGTTTTATTCTTTGAAAACCTGGGTCTTTACAACAACGCTCTCCATCTTTCTCAATGTCAAGGAAGGCACTAATTTTTTTCTTATGACATTGCATTCCTAACCACTCACTACAACAATCTCCAACGTGGAAGGCTTTTTGACCCAACGTTGTTTGACTAGTCTCACCCATACACATTAAATGACGCTTTCATAAGGTAGTAGTTCGCAACCCACTCAATATTAAGATCAAATCGACAGACAATCATCCTTAGCGAAGTAGTTGATGCGAGTCTATAACAGAATTACTAGCTCGAACATTAAAGTTCTAGTCTCGTCTCATGCAAAAACTTTTTTTTGCATAGACACCCCTACTCACATGTCTCTACATGAACAACTAGGATTAGGTCATTTGTAACTCTTACAAAGTAGTTTGTACCAATAGTGTCACAAAGACTTAGGGCCCATGTCTTAGTTCATATACTAGACGCTATAGGTTACTAACTTGGAACTAGATCCACTTGTATGTCCCACATACTTGTCATTCAGCTTTATCACATTAATTGGATTAATGGTGAAATGCTTGTTCTAAAATATACAAACTACTAGGCCTAAAGGGCACAACCCCTAACATGACTAAGTCACTCTCCTATACCCAGTTCGCCTACCTCCGATCCAAACTCAGTGTCGTTAAACGTTCCTCCCATTTGAAAGGATGAGAAGATATAATGAAATATATTATATTTAGGATTGTGGAGATTTAGTTTTGGGATGTTGAGATATTAAGATCTCCCAATTTGATATCTTGTTTGATTAGGAAGATGTTGTAAATATTCTTTATTGTATTATTTTTATTCTAGGTGCCTTTCCTATACAAAGGGAGATTATTGTACGTATCATTTAATTAATATAGAAACCATATTTTCTTCATTGTGTTTGAAGAACAACAATGGTAAGTAAAGCCCAAAACATAAAATTAAAAAGAATTAAACAGACCCACTTATCTCGAACTGTTTAAACCGATTTTGTTAAAAGATCCTCAAATCGGTTGTGAAATGAACGGCTGAGATTGAGCATGAAGATTGAGATGAGTGATTGTGATGTTGGCACTTATCTTAATTGCCTTGTTGTGGAACTCGCATGCTTTACACGTTGATTCCACCCTTGCTAACGAACAAAACCCTTGATGTTCACTGTTGCGTTCATTGTCGACTTCTCTTCTCCCTCGTTCAGAGATGAACGATGTTCTGGCGAATTTTCGCCTGAGATTCGTTCGATCTTTGGTTTCTTTGATCTTCACTAGGTTTGTTTTAAGATGATAGTGACAGATCTAGCATATCTTTGCTAGAACCGTTGCTTCCTCACCGATTCAACTTTTGCGTTTGATTGATGGCGATTATAGCAATTTCTTGCTATAATCGTTACTCCTCTATGTTTCTTGAAGATCTTGGTGTCACTGTTGATTATCGCAGATAACTATAAAAGGTAAGACCCTTTCTGGTCTTGTTTTAAAAAACTATCCTTCACGATTTCCTTCTTGTTCTTTTATATTTACTAATCATAGTTTTGTTATGTACTATGACTCTTCATGGTGATAGTATTTTGGATGCACGAAAAGAAAACTAAAATTGCTCTAGTTTCGTTTATGTATGTACTAATAACAGTAATGTAATTAACTTTTGGATCATATTTTACATTAAATATTTTAGACATTGTATGCATCAAAATTCATAATAAATGGTATTTGGTGAATTCCTGAAGTAATTGTTTTTTTACCCTACTAAGTTAAAAAACTTTATATTATTTTATAAATTTATTTACATGTTTTTATAAAATAAAAATTTATAATAATTCACACAAATTTAGATTGAATATTAATTCAATACTACAGGGTAGCAAATTTATTTAATTTGTCATTATAATATTCCAAATTTAGACAAAGGGAAGGAATTAACACACACAAAAAAAAGACCTTCTTCCCTTTCCATCCCTTTCCATCCCTCCACACCCAAATAGAATACAAACATTTTTTTTCTCTACACACCAAATAATTTTATAGAATACAAACAATTTTTTTTCTCTACACACCAAATAATTTTGCACCACAAATACAAATTTGTTAACGCATTTATTTTTTTTGAAACAACAGATTTATTAACACTTATTTTTCCTCCCGGCACTCCAAACACTTACTTCTACTCTCTTCTATTTCTTTTCCGTCCTAGCCAAACACATTCTAAATTATTACTACTTTCTCCAAAAAGTGGTTTCTGATGGATTGATTGAATTTAGAAGAGAGTAATAGGAGTTCAACTCCTTATTTATTTTTTAGTACATCAGAATCTCTCACAATGTCTCTCCAATTTCTCTTCAACCTTTTCATAACTTCTCTGTAACATTCCATCAAACCTCAATTCAAACTTTATATCAAATTTTATCTAAAATAAACGTCTCTCCTTAGTACCAATCATGAAAAAAAACTTAATTTGCAAAATCTCACATCTCTAAAACTTCAATATTCAAACTAATATTTTATATTTTCAAGTCACACAATTTTCTTTTCTTCCTCCATTTTCTCTCCTCTCATCTCTGTTAGAGAAGACGGATAGAACGGTGTCGTTTTAGTTATTTTAAAACAGTTCAAATATAAAATGAAAACGTCGTCGTTCTATTTATTGCTTATTACGTGTATATGAGTTTTGTCGTTTAGTGAGGTTGTTGCAGTTTGTTTTGCACCATTGTTTTCGTGACACATGTACTATAAGTATTGTTGTTCTTGCTGAAATGAAATACGAATTCTGCAACTTCACCATTTTGAATTTCAATTTTGAATCTCTCTCGATTTTAAGTATCTCCTCATCAGCTCCAAAATCCAATCACTACTTACCAAAAACGCATGATTGTTTAAAATTAGTGCCTCCATATGGTTATGTGGATGATATATATCTCCAAGAGTACACCGTCAAAACCCAGCCAACAGATCGCCAAAAATGCCAAATTTACAAAAAGAAAAAAGAAGCACAATACATAGCCATTTAATTCAACAAACAAAGCCATGAATGGGTTAAAACCCTCCATAAATGACAACAAAACAAGGCAATATTGCCATTGGATTGAACACGTATAACTTATCTAAATTGGAATACATGCTACCCGCAGCAACTCCAGCCAATGAGTCATAATCCTCCATACTACTGCCTTCTTCACCCTTCTTCACCCTCCCAGCTATCACTCGGCAAACCAGCATTGCCCTTTTCTCATTCCCGTCCGCCGATATTCCGGTGCTCATGTCATGCGCCTTTCCACTTGTTGCTGTGGTTAGAATGCCTTTTCCGACGTCGGCTGGCTCGAACCCGTTCTTGATTATGCTACACACATTGCATTGTGGGATTGAACTGCAGAGGTTTGAGGAGCCATTTAGGCCTAATGAACAGCCCAATGTTGTGCAGTGGAACCTCAGGAGTTCGTTCCCATCTGCTATGCAGCGTGGATGCTTTTTTCCCAGCTTTGTGGCTTTCCCTTTTATGGAGTCTCTGTATTCCTCGAATTTCGAGATGGTTTTCGGAGTGTTTTCGACTTTCAGTATCCTTTCGATTTTGCATATTGGGGTTTGTTTTTTCAGCCAGCTTGACTGGAATATGATTTCCACTATGTTCTTGCTCGTGTCTTCACCACCAAGTTCAGAAACTAAAAAAGATTTAACTAATTAGAATGGAAGTTAGGAACTAAATTTATGATAGTAAATGTTCTGAAATCGAAACAAATAGAAAGCGAGAAAAAACACGAAGGGTGTGTTTGTTTTTTGTACAAAAGAGTAGAGTAAAG
>JBBMEG010023657.1:0-25118 GCA_037832605.1 Cyclanthera cordifolia | reverse complement strand
AATAGTAAAGATTTTAAAATCATTTAGTTAGGGACTAAATCCAATTTTAATTAGTAGTGAAATTCCGGGTTGTTACACCTCCCAAATTCTTGTTCGATGAAATTTTCTTTTTGATTATTATACCCATTGATTTATGCGGGTTTATTTATTTTTTTGATCATACATGGTTAATTTATGATTTGGTCTAAAGTTCGTCCCAAGTTTCTACTACACACTCCTCCCAAGCGCTTGCGAGACGAAGTTTTCTTTTTTATTCTCATACCCATAGATTTATGCGAGTTTTTTTGGTATTTAGGTCAAAATTGGTTAATTCATGATTTGGTCTAAAGTTCGTCTAAAGTTCGTCCTACACACTCCTCCCAAACCCTTGTTGGACGAACTTTTCTTTTTTATTCACAAACCCATAGATTTACGTGAGTTTTTTTAGGTTTTTAGTTCAAAATTGGTTTATTCCTTATTTAGTCTAAAATTCGTCACAGGTTCGTCCAATAGACTCATGCCAAACCCTTTTTCAACGAACTTTTTTTTATTCTCATATTCATAGATTTATTTGAGTTTTTTTGGTTTTTGGATCAAAAGTGATTAATTTATGATTTGGTTTAAAGTTCGTCCCAACTTCGTACTACACACTCCTCTCAAGCCCTTACGAGACGAACTTTTCTATTTTATTTTCATACCCATAGATTTATGAAAGTTTTTTTGGTTTATGGATCAAAAGTGGTTAAGTACTGATTTAGTCCAAAGTTCGTCTCAAATTCGTCCTACACACTCCTCTAAAACCCTTGTTCGACGAACTTTTCTTTTTTATTCTTATACCCATAGATTTATGCGAGGTTTTTAGGTTTTTAAGTCAAAATTGGTTTATTCATGATTTGGTCCAAAGTTCATCCCATGTTCGTACTACATTCTCCTCCCAAAGCCTTGTTCGATGAACTTTCTTTTTTATTTTCATACCCGTAGATATATGCGAGTTTTTTTTTTTGGTTTTTGGATCAATAGTGTGTTATTCAAGATTCGGTCTGAATTTCATCAAAATATCTTCCTACACACCCTTGCCAAACCCTTGTTTGAAGAACTTTTCTTTTTTATTCTTTACCCAAAGATTTGTGCAAGTTTTTTAGGTTTTTAGGTCAAAATTGATTAATTCATGATTTTGTATAAAGTTCGTCCCAAGTTTGTCCTACACACTCATCCAAAACCCTTGTTCGACGAACTTTCCTTATTTATTTTCTTACCCATAGATTTATACCAGTTTTTTTGGTTTTTGGATCAAAACTGTGTAATTCTAGATTCGGTCCAAAGTTCGTCCCAATTTCATCCTATACACTCCTCCGAAAACCTTGTTCGACGAACTTTTCTTTTTTATTCTCATACCCATAGATTTATGCGAGTTTTTTAGGTTTTTAGGTCCAAATTGGTTAATTCCTCATTTGGTCTAAATTTGTTTTCAAGTTCATCCTACACACTCCTCCCAAACCCTCTGTTTGAGGACATTTTCTTTTTTATTTTCATACTCATAGATATATGCGAGTTTTTTTGGATTTTTGATTAAAAGTGTGTTATTCAATATTCGATCTAAAGTTCGTTCTAAATTCATCCTACACACCACTACCATACCCTTGTTCTACGAACTTTTCATTTTTACTCTAATACCCATATATTTATGCGAGTTTTTTAGGTTTTTAAGTAAAAATTGGCTAATTCATGATTTGGTCTAAAGTTCATCCCAATTTTGTTCTACATACTCCTCCCAAACCCTTGTTCGACGAACTTTTCTTTTTCATTTTCATACCCATAGATATATTTTGAGTTTTTTTTTTGGTTTTTGGATCAATAGTGTGTTATTCTAGATTCGGTTTTAAGTTCGTCCAAAAATCTTCCTACACAACCTTGCCAAACCTTGTTCGACGAACTTATCTTTTTTATTCTTATACCCATAGATTAATGCAAGTTTTTTAGGTTTTTAGGTCAAAATTCGTTTATTCATTATTTGGTCTAAAATTCGTCCAAAGTTCGTCCTACACACTCCTCCCAAACACTTGTTCTATGAACTTTTCTTTTTTATTCACATACCCATTGATTTATATGAGTTTTTTTGGTTTTTGAATCAAAAGTGTGTAATTCAAGATTCGGTCCAAAGTTCGTCCCAATTTCATCCTACACACTCCTCAGAAAACCATGTTCAACGAACTTTTCATTTGTATTCTCATACCAATAGATTTATGCGAGTTTTTTAGGTTTTTAGGTCAAAATTGGTTCATTCGGTATTTGGTCTAAAGTTTGTCCCAAGTTCTTCCTAAACTCTTCTCCCAAACCTTTGGTTTATTCCTTATTTGGTCTAAAATTCGTCCCAGGTTCGTAGTACACTATCCTCTCAAAGCCTTGTTCGACAAATTTTCTTTTTTATTCTCAAACTCATAAATTTGTGCGAGTTTTTTTTTTTTGATCAAAATTGGTTATATTTTGATTTGGTCTAAATTTCGTCCCTAGTTCGTACTATAGACTCCTACCAAGGCCTTGCGAGACGAACTTTTTTTTATTCTCATACCCATAGATTTATGGAGTTTCTTTGGTTTTTGGATCAAAACTGGTTAAGTCCTAATTTTGTCTAAAGTTTGTCCTACACACTCCTCCCAAACCCTTGGTCGACGAACTTTTCTTTTTTATTTTCTTTCCCATAGATATATGCGAGTTTTTTTGGTTTTTCAATCAAAAGTGTGTTATTCAAGATTCGGTCTAAAGTTCGTACCAAATTCGTTCTACACACTCCTCCACAACCCTTGTTCCACGAACTTTTATTTTTTATTCTTATACCCATATATTTATGCGAGTTTTTTAGGTTTTTAGGTCAAAATTGATTAATACTTGATTTGGTATAATGTTTGCCCCAAGTTTGTCCTACACACTCCTCGTAAACCCTGGTTCGACGAACATTTCATTTTTATTCTTATATTCATAGATTTACGCGAGTTTTTTAGGTTTTTAGGTCAAAATTTGTTTATTCCTTATTTCGTCTAAGATTCATCTCAGGTTCGTCCTACACACTCCTGCCAAACCCTTGTTCGTCTAACTGTTTTTTTTCTTTTTCTCATACCCGTAGATTTATGATAGTTTTTTTGGTTTTTGGATCAAAAGTGTGTAACTCAAGATTCTGTCCAAAGTTCGTCCCAAATTCGTCCTACACACTTCTCCAAAAACCTTGCTCGACGAACTTTTCTTTTTTATTCTCATACCCATAGATTTATGAGAGTTTTTTACATTTTTAGGTCAAAATTAATTAATTTCTGATTTGGTCTAAAATTCATCCCAAGTTCGTCCTACACACTCCTCTTAAACCTTTGTTCAACGAACTTTTCTTTTTTATTCTCATACCCATAGATTTAATCGAGTTTTTAAGGTTTTTAAGTCAAAATTGGTTTATTCCTTTTTTAGTCTAAAATTTGTCCCAGGTTCGTCTTACCTACTCCTCCCAAACCCTTGTTCGACAATCTTTTCTTTTTTATTCTCATACCAATAGTTATATGCCAATTTTTTTTGGTTTTTAAATCAAAAGTGTGTAATTCAAGATTCGGTCTAAAGTTCATCCCAAATTCGTCATACACACTCCTACGAAACTCTTGTTCGACGAACTTTTTATTTTTACTCTTATACCCATAGATTTATGGGAGTTTTTTAGGTTTTGAGGTCAAAATTGGTTAATTCCTGATTTTGTCTAAAGTTCTTCCCAAGTTCGTCCTACACACTCCTAACAAACCTATGTTTGACGAACTTTTCTTTTTTATTCATATACTCATATATTTATGCGAGTTTCTTAAGTTTTGAGGTCAAAATTGGTTAATTCTTGATTTGGTCTAAAGTTCATCCCAAGTTCGTCCTACACACTCCTAACAAACCATTGTTCAACGAACTTTTCTTTTTTATTCTCATACACATAGATTTATGCTAGTTTTTTAGGTTTTTAGGTCAAAATTGGTTAATTCCTCATTTGGTCTAAATTTCTTTTCAAGTTCGTCCTACACACCCCTCCCAAACCTTTGTTTGACGACATTTTCTTTTTTATTTTCATACCCATAGATATATGCGAGTTTTTTTAGATTTTGGATTAAAAGTGTGTTATTTAAGATTCGGTCTAAAGTTCATCCCAAATTCTTCCTACACGCCCCTACCAAACCCTTGTTCGACGAACTTTTCATTTTTACTCTTATACCCATAGATTTATGCGACTTTTTTTGGTTTTTGGATCAAAAGTGGTTAAGTTATGATTTGGTCTAAAGTTCATCCCAAGTTCATCCTACACACTTCTCCCAAATCCTTGTTCGACGAACTTTTCATTTTTATTCTTATATCCATAAATTTATGGGAGGTTTTTAGGTTTCGATGTCAAAATTGGTTAATTTCTGATTTAGTATAAAGTTTGTCTCATGTTCGTCCTACACACTACTCCCAAATCATTGTTCCACGAACTTTTCTTTTTTATTCTCATATACATATACACGAGTTTTTTAGGTTTTTAGGTCAAAATTGGTTTATTCCTTATTTGGTCTAAAATTCGTCCTAAGTTCGTCCTACACACTCCTCCTAAACCCTAACACGACGAACTTTTCTTTTTTATTTTCATACCCATAGATATATGCGAGTTTTTTTTGGTTTTTGGATCAAAAGTGTGTTTTCAAGATTCGGTCTAAAGTTCGTCCCAAGTTCGTCCTATACATTCATCCCAAACCATTGTCCGAAGAACTTTTTTTTTTAATTTTCTAACTTTTTTTTTTTAATTTTCTTACCTATAGATTTATGTGAGTTTTTTAGGTTTTTAGGACAAAATTGGTTTATTCCTTATATGGTCTAAAATTCGTCCCAGGTTCATATTACAGACTCCTCCTAAACCCTTGTTCGACGAGCTTTTCTTTTTTATTCTCATACTCATAGATTTATACGAGTTTTTTTGGTTAATTCTTGATTTAGTCTAAAGTTCGTTTCAAGTTTGTCCTATACACTCAATCAAAACCCTTGTTCGACGAACTTTTCTTTTTTATTTTCATACTTATAGATTTATGCTAGTTTTTTATGTTTATAGGTCAAAATTGGTTTATTCCTTATTTGGTCTAAAATTCGTCCCAGGTTCGTCTTACCTACTCCTCCCAAACCCTAGTTCAACGAACTTTTCTTTTTTATTCTCATAGCCATCGTTATATGCCAGTGTTTTTTATTTTTGGATCAAAAGTGTTTAATTCAAGATTCGGTCTAAAGTTCGTCCAAAATTCGTCCTACACACTCCTCTCAAACCCTTATTCGATGAACTTTTCTTTTTTATTCTCATACCCATAGATTTATGCGAGTTTTTTACGTTTTTAGGTCAAAATTGCTTAATTCCAGGTTTGGTCTAAAGTTCGTCCCAAGTTCGTCTTATACACTCATCCCAAACCCTAGTTTGACGAACTTTTCATTTTAATTTTAATACCTATAGATTTATGCGAGTTTTTTAGGTTTTTAGGTCAAAATTGGTTTATTCCTTATTTAGTCTAAAATTTGTCACAGGTCCGTCTTACCTACACCTCTCAAACCCTTGTTCGATGACATTTTCTTTTTTATTCTCATACTCATGGATAAGTCGTGGATGATTAAGGATTGAATGTCACAAAAATATACTTTAGGAGTTGAGAGTTTTATAGAAAATGCTTTACGACATTCCAAAGGGTCAAATATTGTTTGTTCTCCATGTTTGAAATGTGTGAATGCCAAATACCAAAATGTGAATGTAGTAAGAGACCATTTATTTGTAAATGGTATCGATCAAACTTATGACACATGGACTTGACATAGTGAATCTATATCGAGGAAAAGAAGCAATATTGAAAGCGGCGTTTTAATCGATTAAATTATAGATGAGGATTTGGATGACCAAATACGTATGTTTGAGTCTGCACACGATTATTTTGATAAGAAATGACCAATATTTTAGCAATCATTAGAGGATGCCAATAAACCATTATACCCAAATTGTAATAATTTTACTAAGATATCTGCATTTATTAAGCTTTATAATTTGAAAGCAAAGTTTGGATGGAGCGATAAGAGTTTCACAGAGTTGTTAGAACTATTGAGCGTTCTAATGGCTTGTCCTAATGAAATTCTGATATCTACCTATTATGCCAAGAAGATTTTAAGTACTTTAGCAATGAATTATGAAAAGATTCATGCCTCCATCAATGACTGTTATTTGTATCGAAATGAACTCGTTAATGCCGAATTGTGTCCTACATGTGGAACATCAAGATAGAAAATTCGGAAGAATGCGCAAGTAAGGGGTAAAAATATTCCAGTCAAAGTCATGTGGTATTTCTCTCTCATTCCAAGATTTGAACGAATGTTTCGAAGTAAAGAAACTTCAAAATTATTGATGTGGCATGCTACTGACCTGCAGGTCGATGGGAATATAAGAATCCTGCCGATACACTCTCATGGAAACAAATAGATGAAAGATGGGCCGATTTTAGTTTAAAATCAAGGAATCTTGTCTACCTTTATCAACAGATGGTGTAAATCCACACGGAGACCAAAGTACTAGATATAGTTGTTGGCCAGTGATGTTGGGTACTTACAATCTACCTCCATGGTTGTGCATGAAGCGTAAATATTTGATGTTAAATGAATTTTTTTCTGGACCCAAACAATTAGGAAATGACATAGATGTCTATTTAGCATAATTAGTTGACGATTTGAAAATGCTATGGAATAGAAGTATTGAATGTTTTGATGCACACCGTCAACAATGTTTCACATTGAAAGCTATTTTGTTGTTGACCATTAATGATTTTCCTGCATATGGTAATTTATGTAGGTGTGCTGTAAAATGATATCATGCATGTCTGATATATGGAGAGAAAACAACATCTACTTAATTACCTAAGAAAAAAAGATGGCATACCTTAGACATTGAAGATATCTACCTATTGGGCACCCATATAGACGACAAAAGAAAGCATTTAATGGGAAACAAGAATTCGGAGTAGCACCTGAACTTGTAGATCTAAATAATATTCAATTTACTCATGGTAAAGGACGTAGAAAAGAGAAACTTGTAAACACTTATTGGAAGAAGAAATCAATTTTTTTTTAGTTAGAGTATTGAAACATTTTCACGTGCGACATCGTTTAGATGTCATGCACATCGAGAAGAATGTTTGTTCTAATATTATGAATCCCACTTATCAACATAATGATTAGTCACATATTCATGCACCTAAATCAAATAATTGTTGAGCATCATAGGTAACAAAGATTTTGTTATATTTCAAAAATACGCACAATTATCAATGCTTCAACAATTAAAATCAAAGCATATTTTAAATTGTATCATCACTTTCTCCAAAAAATTAATAAAGAACTAGCAATTAACTCTCATATCTGAGAGTTATCAGTCTTCATACATCGCTATGAACAATATGCAAAGGTCGAAAAGATAGAGAGTGTGATAAAGAGAAAGATGGTTTTGAGATTTTTTCACGTAGACAACTAGTGCAATCACAAACAAATGGACGTTTATTGAAAGAAATACCTAAATAATTCAAAGATTGATGCAAAACCTTAGCCGATTGATGACCCAATATATGGTGTCACATGGAATATTTGCTACTAAACGAAAAGTTTTGTGGTTGCGAAGAAGACAAAGAAGATTTTGAAATAGGATAAAGATTGACACAAAATCTTGAAATAGAGTTTGCCAAATTTCTTATCTTCAATGAGAAAATAGTCAGAATTAAAGACAAAAACACAGTTATTATCAACACAAAATTTATTGAGTGAAAGAAGATTTCAAGCTAGATTGAGGTGTGAAAGATAATTTAAAGATAAAAGGTGTGAGAAGGGGTTGAAAGTATACTGCCACCGTTGTGGGTAATGTTCATGGATTGTCCATTCCCAACAGTAACTAATTCTTCATCGTTATAAGGTTGAGCTGTCTTTAAATTTGCATAATGATTGTTAAGATGCGTGTTACAACCACTATCAGTCAACCAAAAATTGTTAGAATCATAAGCATTATTATAATTTGAAGTCATAGCTGCTAATTGGGTAGGTGGATGACGGCCTTGATACAAAAAATTCATACTATGTTAACAATCAAGTGCAATATGACTAGATTTTGAGCAGATTTGACAAAATAAACGACCACCAAGTGTTGTTATGTTGATTGAAATCCTGATTGTCTGAATTATTGAGCTAATAACCATGCCTAGAATTATTAAAATAATTACCATTGGATTGTGAGTTACGATACCTAAAATTGGGCCCAAAATTGCCTCTAGTTTGACCAAGCCCGTTAAAAATTAGATGGGTTAAAAAGAACATTTGAAGGCTTGTTGTTCCACCGAGTTTAAGAATAACTTGAACCATGATTTTGTTTGGAATTGTCGAGTAGGAGCATGAAAATAACGCGTCGGAAGTGTGTGAATAACAAAAATTTCAAATTAATTAATCTAATTAATTATCTAATTAATCTACATGCATTTTATCCTAGGTGATTGACATGTTGTAAATAAAAACTCACCTTCATTGATGCATCTGATCAATTCTGGCGGGACTTTATGCTGGAGATGATCACGACCAATTCCTTGAACCTGCTGAGTAGGATCACAATCAATCACTAGACCTTCTTGATTAGTCTCCTCCAATATTCTAGGCTATATCTTCTATGCTACACTGATGCTTGGTGGGAAGCTTTTTAGAGAAGGAAGCTTGGAAGTATTTTTCTCATGAGAAAAAAAAGAACTCAATTATAGAGAGATTTCTCTATTTGAGAATTATGTTACTCTCAATTGAGTGGAATAACCAAAAAAAAAAAAAAAACCCCTAACATGCCTTCTATTTATAATAGAAAAGTGAATCTTTAAATTAGAAAAATATAATATCTTTTAAAGATATTCCCATTTCAATTTAAATTTAGTTTTATTTATTTTAATTGATATTTATCGAATAAATCTCAACTCTATAATATATCCAATTTATTATAATAAATAAATCTCTACCACTAATATATCCAATATATTAATTTTCTACTAATAATAATTATCTAATAATTATTAATTCAATTAATATGTCTAACAAATTTAATTAATATTCTTCATTTAATAATAATCTAATAATTGTTAAATAATTATGTCTAACATATTTATTAATTATAAATCCTCATTAAATAATTATCCAATAATTACTTAAACTTTAATATGTCAAAATATTATTAGCTAAGTTCTCTCAATAATTATCCAATAATTAATTTATCCAATAAATAAAATTAACATATCCAATATATTAATTAGTTAAGTTTAACCATTAAACTTAATACTCCTATTAATTATGTTAAACATAATTAATTTATGAAATTCATTATCTAATAAAACATTGTACAAGAAATTGAGCTAGCATGGGGACCAGTGGACCTATAGATTGGAAGCTACAACGACTTGGGATCCAATCCCTTCTCGTTAACATCAGGCTTATTCCACTAAACGTCTGTGCTGAACTCTCTCGCACTATAGGAGAAGTTAACGTTCACGGTTATAATCGATCATTTGTCATATGATCCTTCATGAGCTTCTTCGTAATTCACAGATGGGACAAGAAATTCGTTCTACCCCTGTGATTACATCTTTCTCATTAAGCGCCACTGATTCCTCTAATGAACAAGTTGTTTATAGTCAAGTCCTAGACTTAGTTCTTAAAGGACCAGCTATATTAGGGAATGCGTAAATTTCTTCTTATGGTGTTATGTTCCCAGCTACTCACTACGACAATTCCCAACGTGGAAGGATTATTGACCCACTGTTGTTTGACTGGTCTCACCCAGCACATCAAAGAACGCTTTCATAAAGCAGGAGTTCGCAACCCACTCAGAATTAAGTTCACATCGACATACGATCATCCTTAGCGAAGTAGTTGATACGAGTCTATAACGAAATTACTAGCTCGATCAGAAAATTTTTGGTCCAATCATATGCAAAAACTTTGCTGGTATTGATTTGAACCACTACGCCACCAACCTTTTCAATGCATGTGGATATTTTGTCAAGAATTCTATATATATATATATATATATATCAAATTTTTAATGTGATGTTTGTTTAATGATTGAATATGAAAAAATGATTCAATTTTTATCTTCCTGCATCATACAATTTATATTTTAATCTGATCTTTTATATTGTCTATTCAATCAGTTTTTATATTTGTAATTTAAAAATTATATAGCATTGTTTATTGATTAGTGACTTTAATTTCAAGAAAGATCTAGAATTTTGCGTGCTAAGATTAAAAAACCTCCCAATATTTTCTAAAATAAAATAAAAAAAAACCTGTCGGTCAGAAGATTATGTAAATCTTTTCCATTTCCATTTTATAGCCATTTTCCCCCTCTTCGTATCATATTGGAGAGTGCACGTCTTTTTCTAATTTTAAATCAAGAAGGGTTACGCTCCTCTCGAAGTGAAAATGTCCGTGCAATTTTAGAGTTAGCTTCTTTGATCCATTAATTTACTCCATTGTTAAGTGATTTAACATAATTCCAACGTATATACGTAACAAAGGATAAGAGAAAACTTATTCAATGTCTTACGGTTTGCATGTCCATATGCATAATTTACTAAAATATAAGAAATAGAAATTTCAAATTTCTTATGGGGCTAGACAAATCCTTATATGCCATTCGTGGTCGCATTCTTGGCACTAAACCGTGGTCGCATTCATAGAGGTTTGAAATGAAGAAAGCATAATACAAGTCATGATGGGGCCAAGTGAAATTTTTACTGGTCCTATTTTTGTTGCTCAAACGGAGTGACCTCCAAAGCAAACAACACGTGTAGCTCGTTGGATTTTTCAAACCAATGGAGGGGGTAGGTCACAAATTAAAAGAGCGTCCATGGTGTGAACACTGCATAAAAGTAGGACATGTGAAAAATATATGCTGAAAATTACATGGAAAACCAACAAATTTGAAGCCACGATCTGGTCGAAAGGGTTGAAGTAATGTTGTAGTCTCTGAGAATACCAATTATTCACCAGACACCTGAAATATCATTGATATGTTGCGACAGTTACTAAACATGAAAAATCTTCCAGCTTCGAGTGACATTGGAACTATGCAGCAAGGTAATCCAAATTCTCTTGGACTTCACACCTAAATTCTTCCTTCTGCCTGGATAATGGACTGCGGTGCAATCGACCATATGACAGGTGACCAGTCTTTATTTACATCTTTATTTTCTTATAAAGGTGACACATCTATTTGAGTAGCCAACGACATACTTTCAAAAGTTGTTGGAATTGGAAATATTGAGATATGTTATGAGTCTCCAATTATTGTTATATGTGCCTCAACTTGAATACAATCTCTTGTCTGTGAGTAAACTGACTAAGGATATGAATTGTGAAACTAAATTTAGTGCAAATTTGTGTGTGTTTCAGCACTTGGGAACCGGGACGAAAATTGGCAGTGCTGAGATGTGTGCGAGGTTGTATTTTCTTAAGTAGAGAAACCTCTGAGAAATAAACTTGTAATTCAATCTGCGATTAAATCCAATTCCTTAGATCAAGCAAATAAAGATAGTGTTATCATGATGTGGCACTTTCGTCTAGGTCACCCAAAATTTTCTTATCTTGAACGTATGTTTCCTTTATTCTTTATCAATAAAAATAGTCATTTTTATCAATGTGAAATTTTTCAAGTCGCCAAACACACTCGTCTACATATGTACCTCGCTTATATACTCCATCTCAACTTTTTTCTTTTATCCGCGGGGATATTTGGGGACCATCAAAAGTAAAACATATATTGGGTTAAGCTGGACATTTCTTATGAAAGACAATCTATTTACCGTCTTCCATAAAATGATACAAAATTAATTTCAGACCAATATCAAAATTCTTAAGACAGATAATGCCCGTGACATCTTCAATTCTCATCTCAATATCTTTCTCCAATCAAACTGCATTGTTCACCAAGGTCCTTGTGTATCATACTCCAACAAAATGGATTGGTTGAACGCAAAAATTGTCATCTTCATGATGTTTCTAGATCTCTTATGCTCACTTCTAATGTTCTAAAGACCTTCTGTGTGAAGCCGTTCTGGCAGCTTCATATCTGATGAATCAGATGCCATCCCGAATTCTTAAAGTTTCAAATACCCCTACAAAGCATACTTACTTTGTATCCTACATCACAACTTGTCCAACATCCCATTTAAGCTATTTGGGTGCACTGTATTTGATCATATTTATCCTCAACTTCGCATGAAACATGATGCATGATCCATTAAGAATGTCTTTCTTTGGTACTTTCCTAATATAAAGGGTATAGGGTGTCCGTTCATGCAACCTACACAAACTTGGATAACTTGTAGCCTGCACAAAATTATATTGAAAAGCATCTCATACAATATCATGTAGCCTACAAAAATTTGTCACCCGAATTTCTAGCGTTTGTCACAACATTAGATCAAATATAGATTCCCAACATGAGGCTTTACAAAAACAAGAATGGAAAGCAGCCACTTTGGAAGAATTAAGAGCCCTCGAAAAGAATGATACATGGACTTTGGTTGATTTACCTCTAGGAAAACGAACAGTGGTATGCAGATGGGTTTTCACAACTAAACACATACCAGACGACATTATAAAGCGATTCAAAGCTCGCTTGGCAGCTAGAGGCTTTACCCAAGCATATGTGATTGATTATTAAGAGACATTTGCGCCAGTTGCTAAGTTACACACTATTCGAGTACTTCTTTCCATTACCTCCAATCTAGATTGGCCATTATCCCAACCTGATGTAAAAAAAATTTCTTAAATGGGGACTTACTTGAGAGAGTGTACATGGATATTCCTTCAAGATTTAAAGACCGATATACTAACGGTAAAGTTTGCAAACTAAAAAATCACTATATCGATTGAAACACTCGCCTCGAGCATGGTTTAAATTCACCAAACGTGTTAAAACACGATAATTATATTCAATGTTAGTTTGATCACACTCTATTTTCAAACACTTGTCCTCTGGCAAAATGGCCGCACTAATAGTATATATTTATGACATAGTTATCACATAAAATGTTACCGAAGAAATCATGTCTTAATAAATTATTATCCCAAGAATTTAAAGTAAAAGACTTTGGTCATTTGCAATATATCTTAAGATTGGAGGTAGCTAAGTCTAGTGAAGGGATATGTAACTCAACGAAAGTATACACTAGATCTCTTGAAAGAAACTGAAATGAGTGGCTGCAAACCGGTTGACATGCCTATATATGAAAATACCAAACTTGGTGTGAATATCGAAGATGAGATTGTTGATTGGTGAACATATCAACGATTAGTTGGAAAGTTGATATATTTGAATCACACTCGACAAGATATTAGCTTTGCTGTAAGTATGGTGAGTCAGTTCTTGAACAAACCATCTAAAGGACATATGGAAGATGTGTATAGAATCTTGAGATATCTAGAGAATGATGCTGGGAAAGGAATTATGTTCAGAAAAATCACGAACCGATTATTGGAAGTCTTCACAGATGTAGATTGGGCCGGTTCTCATATGGATCAAACAGAGTTAAAAAGGAAGTTAGAGGGTTCTATACAAGTGTTATGTGATAACCAATCAACAATAGCCATCGCAAAGAATCTCGTTCATCACGACTGAATGAAGCATGTTGAGATCGATTGTCACTTTATTAATATAAAAGTTGAAGCCGATATCATTACATTGAAGTATGTGCCTTCTCATGAACAAGTTGCAAACATATTAACCAAGGCCCTTCATCGAACCAATCTTGGTGGATTGGTTTCCAAGCTCGAAACGCAACTGTATATATCATCTAGCTTAAGGGGGAGTGTAGAGAGTCTGATCTTATGAGTTTAGTTAGAATTTTGTTAGGATTCTTTTCTTGATTCAGATTTTATTGTTCCTATTTTGTAGGTAGATTAGTTGTGATTGGTTATGATTTGAGATGTATAAATATGATGTATCACTTCTCAAATTAAAGAAGAAAATTTTCTTCATACATAGCTTCAATGATGCGAGTGAAAAATAATTATACATAAAATAAAAAGTAGTTAGGGGAAGAATAAAAAGTAGGAGAATAAAAAGGTAAATTTGTAAAAATTTCATTATGGAGACAAGGATTCTCGGTGGCCCAAACACCTGGAATAAAAGAACGAGACCAAAAGCAGTGACTCAAATACCAAGTTCCAAATAAACCCTTTACCTCGATAACCGATGTAAACCATAAAAAGAGAACAAAGACCATAAGCTCTAACTAGCTGTTTGGGTGTGTTTGTGCTACAAACATGAAATGTGAGAATAAGAACAAGAATTATTGGTGACACAAATACTGAGAATCGCTCCCTCCATAATCGTATTTTCACAAAATTATATTTTTATTCTTCCTATAATAAGTATTTTTTTCTCTCCATAACTATTTTTCATATCATTATACTTATTATTTTATTTTTCCCATAGTCATTCCCTTTCAACCCAAACTAAAATAATCATTATTCTTCCCCATTAATGATGATCATTTGTGCATCTTACGTAACTTATTTAAAACGTGACAACAAAATCTGTGTCAGTTATACTTTTATGATAAGAAGTGATTTCAAACCGTTTCAATACACCATAAACTAATATAAAGAATAAAAGGGAAAAGAAACATGTGATAAGAAATTGAGCCGTTTCTAGCAAACAAGTTGAGCTTATACCAGAAAAATATCATAGACAAAATGATATTTACAGAATTAGTTCAAACCATGATAAAAGGATTTCACTTGCATTCTCATTTACCACCGTGGGAGTGGAAAATGGAAACAAACAAACAAAAGATTTAAATTTGGCAAATGAAAAGTAATTAGACCATATGAAACAGAGAAATAATTTGGACAAATTGAAACATCATAAAATGTTTGGAAAGCATGGTATGAGTGAAGAAGAATCCAAATAAAACAGAAATTAAACCGTGCATTATTTGAAAGCAAACATAGCAAAAAAAATCAATTCACCATCCAAATCCAAAAATGTTTCAGAGAGAAACAACGACAATGCCAGCAAAGAAACTAAATTCTATCTTCTCTTCAAGTAAAGAACTAAAAGATAAAAAATGAATAAATAAATAACATATTATCCAAAAAAGATGGTAATACAACAAATCTAACCTAAACAAATATAGTAGGAAAGTTATCAAATATAGTACAATATCAACCAAAAAAACTAAATTTCATCTTGTCCAAAAGAAAAGACAAAGGTCGGAGATAGTCACCTTGTAGCCATTTGTTCGTAAGGATTCTTCAACACATTCATCAGATAAGGTGGGCTACTACTCCTCTCATAGTTGATTTAGAGATCGATGCCCACACTTTCTAATATGGTATCAGAACTCGGAGTTCTTAGTCCCCCAAAAATTTCGAGGACCCCACCCAAGCGGGCAAATACTTAAGCAGCCATTTAATGATCTCAAAAAATAAGATCAGACCCAAACGAGTGACCAAACATGTATATTTTGGTCCACGTTGGAAAGGTGAAGATTCAACAAATTTATAAGATAAGTTGGCCTTACTCATCTCATAGCCAATTGCTTTTGCGATTGATGCTCACACTTTCAAATATGGTGTCATAGCTCCGAGTTATTAATCCCCAAAATTCTATGGACTCTATCCAAACGGGCAAATACTTACGCGGGGATTTGATGATCCCAAAAATTTGGATCCGACCCAACGAGTATATTTCAAGCCACAAATTCGAATCTAAATCCAAGATGGCATTCCCAAAAATAACACCATCTTGAGGGGGCATGTTAAAGATACTCACCTTGTGGTCATTGAAAATGCGAGGATTCTTCAACACATTTAAGTGAGCTACTCCCTTCATAGCTAGTTGGTTTTGAGATGGATGCACACACTTTCTAATATGTTAATTGATATAATTAAATTTATCATAACCTATCAGCTTAAACTTTTAGGTTGATTGGTGATTTACATAATTCAACATAGTATCGGAGCAGAGGTCCTTAATTTGAATTTCTGGCGTGTTGTTTTCCTCCTCATTTATAATTAATTTCACTTGTTCACTTATAAAATTTATAAGTCCACAAATGAGGGGGAGTGTTAGTTAATACAATTAAATGTATCTGAACCTATTATCTTAAGCTTTTAGATTGATTGGTTATCAACTTCAACACAAAAAGTACTACAACATATCAACTTAACTGGATCCGCCGATAACGGTCAAGAGTTACACCGAAGGTGAACACCCCTTAAAGGGAGCAAGTCCTGGAGTTCAGGGCTCCCCTAAAAGCCAACCGAGTCCAAGTAACATTCTAGGTAGTTGCACCCTAAGGGGTAACGTCCGGGAGTTACGACAAGGAGGCCCACACCTTTAAAGGGGTTGGTCGTGGAGGTGAAGACCTGCAAAGGTTGGCCGAGTCCAAGTAACCCCGGAGGCAAGACCGTTACACCTTTTACGTGTAAGGGGTAGGGGTTACTTCGTTATTCATTCCCAACTTAATGGCTGACGTTACAAACGACTGACCATTAAGCCACCATTAAGTGAACGGCATCGGTTACCAGTCCGACTACTATAAAATGTCAAGTCATCCTCCATTTTAATCTAAGCTGGGTTAAGCTAAAATAAGCTCATAATCCTTGTAAGCTAATCCTAAGCTCTCAAGCTCTCTCTAAACTCTCGTAAAATACATTACAAACTTAGGCTTCAAAGGCCCTGTGGCTCACATCACACCAGTGTGCCTAATTTTCGTTGTTTTGCTGGAAAATTCGTCCTTGGTAAATAAATCTTTACCATTGATCCCAATTGACCATTTTTTGGCATCAACAGTTAGCGCCGTCTATGGGGACAATTTGGTGTTCTACCCAAAAAGTAAGACTCTTTCGCTTTTCTTGCAATATGACGAATAACTAAAGTCACAATCATATTTTTGATTAAGAGTTAGACAATGAGCACGCTCCAAGAAGAGTTGCTGCCAGGAAACGAGAGCAAGATCTATTCGAGAACCACCTGAAATCTAAGAGTGGGGAGCCTATGCAAGGAGCGGAGCGAGCTGATCCAAGGTTTACAACCTTGGAAGAACAAATGCAAGAAATGACGAAGAACCTAGGTTGATTGATGGAGTTACTCAAATAACCTCCACGAAGCTAGGCTGCCATTGCCAAGAACCAACAAACACCACAGGAGGTGGTAACACATCCACCTGTCAAGGAGCAAGCCTCGGCGGAAAGATCAACAACCTTGGTGCTGGACCCTTCGAAAATGAATGCCCCAGCCACGAAGGCTCGGAGAGAGGTTACCTCTCGACAGCCAAGACTTGTCGATCGTTATTGACTGGGGGGTAACGATTGAAGAAGTGGGCATTCGGTGCACCAAGTAGCCTGTTAATATGAAGGAAGTTGTTCCATATCACGTTTAGTTAGGAGTAGCCAGCCGCAGAGTAACTTATAAAGAACCTATACTGATCATTTCGAAGTCCTAAGTGCCCGTGTAACTAGATCAGACTTAGGAGCGGACCAAAGAGTGGTGATTAACCAGCGTCGGAAGAAACATCACCTAGTGAAGTCGAGGATCAACCTTGGTTAGCTTGGCTTCACCTACTTCAAGATCAGTTAGGGATATGAAAAAGTTGGAGAACTAAGACAAACTTGACCTAGTCAACCTAGTCGACCAAGTCGACCCTCCTTTCATTGACAAAATCATTAACGAGCTGGTCCCGGTCAAATTCAAGCTTTCAACTATTAAGGCATATGACGGGTACAAGGATCCTTTGAAGCACTTAGATTCTTATTGGGCATGGAAGAAAATCTATGGAGTCCGAGATGCAATCAAGTGTCGAACGTTCTCATTCATACTGACAGGACCAGCCCGAAGATGGTTTAGGAAGCTCAAACGCAAGTCCATTGCATTGTTCAGGGAGCTGGCCCCGAGCTGTTGTCACCCAATTCTTGAGAGGACGAGATTAGAAGAAGCCAGTCACGCATTTACTTATTGTGAGACAAATAAGCCATGAGCCCGTGCGGGAGTACATGGCACGCTTCAACAACGAAGCACTGCAAGTTGAAGGATACATCGATTATATGACTGTAACGCAGTCATGACAGGACTTGAAGAAGAAAAGTTCATATGGTCCTTAGGAAAGAGAGTACCACGTATAAATGTGAAGCTGCTCACTCAGACACAAAAATATATGAGTGTCACAGAGATGTGAGTTTCCAAGGAAACACCGAAGAAAGACGTTCAGTCCTAAAATGCGAAAAGTCGACTACCTAGCAAGAATCCAACTACAAGGAATCATGCAAGCAGAACGAGATGTATGGCCTAAAGAGGGTACCTACTAGTTGGTTCAAAAAGTACACTCCTACTGTAGTACTAGTCGAGCAGATCTTAATGAATCAAAGACATAGAGATGTTGACATGGGCTGGAAAAATCAAGGTAGGAACTTACAAGGGAAATAATGGCAAGTATATATGGTTTATTTCACAAAGATCACGGTCATACAACTTCAGACTCCCACGACCTAAACGATTCGATAGAGTCCCTTATCCGAAGGGGATCCGTAAAAGAGTACGTGGAATAAGGTGACAGAATTCCCGAGTATCCAAATAAAAAGAGGAGAGGGAAAGATTCAACACTACTTCAAAAGATCCGAACCATCGAATGAGAACCTGTAAGAGGCTTGTCCAATAAAAGCTATGGATGGGAAATTGATTCTAGGAAAGATTGTTCGAAAGATAGCGCCTGAAGAAAAGTCAATCCTTGGAAATATGCTTGAAAACTCATTATGGAAGAGCCGAACAAGATAGTGAAGAGAGATTAGAGGCTATGACCTTTCTAGGCGAAGCCCAGTGGTTAGCGTCGATACGAGCCTAGACCAAGATCCAAGAGAGAGACTCATAACGTTCTTGAGAAAGAATGCAAACATCTTTGCATGGACAGCCGGCGATATATAGGGGGCAGACCGGACAGTTATGGTCCACCGACCCTAATGTCAACCAAGACCACAAACCAAATTGGGGGTAAAAGATATAGACGAGAAGTTGGTCCCAAGTAAGGTTGTCATAAAGATAGTACCTTAGGAAAGTCAATCCTCAAGAGTATTTTTCACACCCCTCCCAAATAAGATAACCAAGAAAATGTTCATTCGGGAAGTACTTTACCCCGAATAACACTCCAACACTGTCTTGCTCAAGAAGAACCTCAAGACCAAGCTCGATAGTTTGGAAGGGTCATGGTCGGAAGAGCTCCCACAAGCACTGTGGGTGCACCGTACCACTTCTTGAACATCAAGAACCACTGCTGTTTAGCATTTGGGAAGAAGTAGTAACCCTAGTCGAGATGAACCTCTCATCCCCGCGTATCGAGTTTTTTGACACATAACAAAATGATTGACAACTGCAGATGATTTTGGATCTTCTGGAAGAAAGAAGTGGTGCAACCCACCTAAAGTAAAAAGCGTTCTACAATTGAGTCTTTCTGCTCCATTGTAAAGGACCGTAAGAGGTCTCGAAAGTCAACTGCCCAGGCACCCACTACCTTGAAGGCATGGACTGGAATATGATCCTCCATCATTGGACCATGTACATTTGAGAAATATGTTTTCGATAAAATGTAGTCCAATTTTTCAACAAGTGTTAGCAATAAAGATTGTCTTATCATTATATGAAGAGTTCTCTAAATTTAAGTTATAAGTTTATTGATTTATAATTTTTAAAGCTTAAATTGGGGGTAAGAAAGAGTAGAGAATTGATCAACATTCAATTGCAAAATTCCAAGTGATAAAAAGCTCTAACATGAGCATACAACACATGAAGAAAAATGTTCTACTTTAGAAATTAAAAAGAAGTACATCAAAAAGCAACAAAAACATCAAGTGTTGCGCTTGCTGGAACTAAGCTTACTGAGTCCGACTAAGAAAAATTTAGTCCTAGCCGAAAAGCCCGAACCCTCAAACACACGTTGGAAGATGCGGAAATCATGAGCAACCTGCACTGGACCACTAGGAAGTTTAGACTCGAAATCGGCAAAAAGATATGGAGAAAAACAATAGGGTATCATGGCTAACCCGTTCTTTAATTCGATCTAGCGCCCAACCGATAGTAGTCACGCCAAAGTCGATTCTCAAATGTTACGAAGGCATGAGAGTCTTTCACTAAATTGAGTATATATGAGACATCCTACAACTTTACTTTAGCATAAGTAAAACTCTCAACAAAGCTGGGTGATGGTATATGAGCCTTCCTTGTGAGTACAAGCCATGACTTTAGACCGCATTAATGGAAGTCCGAAAGTCAGCCAAGGCGACCTAAGCAACACCTTGAACCTCACGAGCTTGGGCCAAGTCCCACTTGAAATTGATTGATGCTAGAAGACCAAGAGGAGCGCCAATGGCGCAAGTCCTCTAGAAGGTGCCGAGAAGTTAAAGCACAGTGCATAAAGGCCTGCCATTCAAAAACTACAAGGAAATGAGCAGTCCTATGAAGTAAGGTTCACCATACCATTGGTGGAAGTCCTAAAAAGAAGAAAAGGAGATCCCGACCACTAAAAGAAGCATTCAAAGCCAGTGTACCCCGCAAGGTGTGTGTTGACTCCAAAGAACACAAATATCTCAAGTTTTAAGTTTGTTTCAAGACATTACAATTAGTTAACCAAAGTACAAACATAACACGTTTTTTCAAGAATTGTTATACATATAAATTGAAGTACAAATAACTGCAGCTCAAAGGAGAATATTTTAGTTTTATTTCTCTCTTAATCATAATGAAACATCTAATTTGGTTTAAATAGAAAACTATTCCAAACTAGAAGAAGAAAACTAAAAAAAACTAATAAAATAATAATAATATAATAAGCTATAATATTCCTTATTATATTTATAAGATAATAAAACAACTAATATAACCAACAGTCCCCTTCAAGTTGGTATGAAGATATCTTCCATTGCCAACTTGATAACCATCTTACCGAACTCTCGTTTAGGTAGTCCTTTCGTAAAAATGTCAGCCACTTGTTGTGATGTCAGCATGTAGGAGAAACATATAGTTTCATGTACAATCTTTTCTTTGATAACGTGTTTATGACCTTCAATATGTTTAGTCCTATCATGAAGAACATGATTACGAGCGATGAATATAACACCCTTGTTATCACAAAACATAAGTGTTGGAGTTGAATGAAAACACTTTAGCTCTTCCAGGAGTCATTTTATCCATATACCTTCATAAATACCATGGGCTAAAGCCCTCAACTCAACTTCATGACTACTCCTTACTAGCACACTCTGTTTCTTGCTACGCCATGTGACTAAATTTCCTCTAACAAAGGAGCAATATCTTGAAGCCGATCTTCTATCAACGGTACTACCTGCCCAATCAGCATATGTATAAACTCCAACATCAAGATGATTCTGTTTCCTGATGAAAATACCTTTTCCAAGAGTACCTTTTAGATATCTTAAAATTATGTAAACTGCTTCAAAATGTGTAGGTCGGCGCATGCATAAATAGACTTACCATGCTTACAACAAAGGTTATATCAGGACCTGTATAAGACAAATAGATGAGTCTGTTTACGAGCCTCTAGTACTATTCTTTATCCTTTATTTCTACTTCTGTAGCTGCCTATAGTTTCACATTTTGTTTGATATGAGTTTCTGATGGTTTGCAGCCAAGTAATCCGCTCTAATTTAGTAAATCTATGATGTACATTTTTTGATTCACTATAATACCGATTTTTGACCTAGCAAATTCCGTACCAAAAAAAAATTTCAGAGCTCCTAAGTCTTTTATCTGAAACTCATTTGCTAGCCTTTTCTTTAAGTCAGTTATCCCTTCTTTGTAATCCCATGTCACAATAATATCATCAACATAAACTATTAGAACAATCATCTTATCATCTTTAGCATGTTTGTAGAACATATAATGATTTGCCTGACTCTATAGAAAATCACAGTTTACAACCACATTTACAAACCATTCAAACCAGGCTCTAGGTGATTGTTTGAGATTATAGAACACCTTTTTCAGCTTACACACAACGTTGTTTATATCAGTCAATTTAAAACCAGGAGGCAAGTCCATATATACTTCTTCTTCAAGATCATCGTTTAGGAAAGCATTTTGTACATCAAGTGTATACAGAGGCCATTCTTTGTTGACAACAACAGACAGTAAAACTCTAATTGAGTTTTACTTGGCAACTAGAGAAAATATTTATTGATAGTCAATCTCATAGGTCCGAGTAAACCTTTTAGCAACTAATCTTGTCTTGTACCTCCCAAATCATCTATCTGCATGACATTAACAGTAAATACCCATTTGCATGCTATTGTTTTTTTAATCTTTTGGTAAATTGACTATATCCCACGTATGATTCTTCTTGAGCGCATTAATCTCTTCCATAACAGCTAAATGCCACTTCAAATATTCTAGTGTCTTCTGTATGTTTCTTGGAACAAACAGGTTTGTAATCCTAGATGTGAAGGCTTTATGGGTGGTGGACAATTTATGATAGGACAAAAAGTTCTAAATGGGATACTTGGTACAGGTATGTGTTCCTTTCCTGTATGTTATAGGAATATCAAGATCAGAAACAGCTGGTATTTGATTCTCAGGATGAGAGGAGTTAGGAGGTAAATTAATTGAATTACCTGGATTCATAGAAGCAGTCATCGGAGCATCAAACTGGCCAGGCGTCGGATCAGTCAATGTTTCGTTATCATTTTGATTCAGCTTCCTCCTAGTATAAACTTAAAAATCTATGTAACCTCGCGGTTCTCCCCCTGAAGATAAACCTTCCATATATGGCACTTCTCCCCCTGAAGAGGAATCTGGCTCTATAAGACTGGGATTAACTACCTCATGGTGAACAATATTATGGAAAGGAAAGATGTCCCAAAAATTTCCTTTTTCTTCATCTATAGTCTCCCCTGAGGAAACGAGAATAATATGGTTGACTTTCTAGAAAGAACACATCCATGCTTTCATAAACCTTTCGTGCCACTAGGTCATAACAATGATAAGCCTTTATTTGTGAAATGTAGCCAAAGAAAATTTACATTTTAATTCCCGAGTATCTAGTATAGAGATTGAAGGTCTAGACACATGAACAAAGAGCGTACAACCAAAACATGTGACAGGTAGGTCTGAAAAAATTCGATTTGTAGGAAAGATTATTTTAAGGTTTTCTAAAGGTGTATGAAAACCTAACACTTTAGTGGGCATTCTATTTCTAAGATAGGTAGCTGTAGGAATAGCATCACCCCATAGATATTGTGGTACACATATTGAAAACATAATAGCTTGAGAGACTTCTAATAAGTGTCTATTTTTTCTCTCAGCAATATCGTTTTGTTGAGGTGTGTTCCTACATGTAGACTGATGATAAATACTCTTACTAAATAAGAACTCACTTAGATGAATATTAAAATAACAAGTTCCATTATCTGAATGAAGAATACTTATCTTAGTTATGAATTGATTTTTGATCATGTTATAGAACCGAATGAACACCTCCTTGACATCAGATTTGTTTTTTTAAGAGATATACCTATGTTACATGAGTATCAATAAAGGTAAATAACCATTTTTTTCCATTTTGGGTAACAACCTTAGAGGCCCCCAGACATCACTATGGATTAAATAAAATAGAGTAGACGCTTTATAATTTTGAGGTAAGTATGAAGTACGATGAGCTTTTGCAAAAGAACATTGTTCACAATAAAAAGTTGAACAATCAATCCGTACAAAAAGTTATGGAAACAAGGGTTTGAAATAGTAAAAACTAAGATGGCCTAACCTATAATGCCAATGATTCTCCAGGTCTCAGTACATCTCTCTAACACTATCCCATAGCTCCTTAGTCATTGAATAACATATGTAGTTGCTGCTGATATCTTCAACCATCGAATTAACAAGCCATGTCATAACCATGGAATTTTTTGAATCCCATATGAGAAACGCCAGATCATCCTGTGGTGGAATTACCTTGTCTCCAGTGAATTACCCTATCTTGCATTGACCACGGATAAACATCCAGATACTTTATGTCCAACGAAGAAAATTGTCACCGTTTAATCTAATGGATGTTATTTGAACCGTAGGGCTATTAACGAGTAATTTAACGGCTGGTCCTTTATCTTCTGATATAATCACTATCCAAAACTAGCTTTGGTGCTCAACCGAACTGAACAATGAAGTTTGACAGCTACTGTACATAGGAAAACGCGCAAGAAGCAGGTAGGTGCTGCTGGAAAACATTCGGCAGTTTGACGGCGCAGACGGGCGCTCCGTGTGGGGCAGTTTTAGACGGTCAATCGGGCTGGCTGAGGAAATCGTTGCTGCTGAAAATTGCATCGAGCAATCGCTGGAAGACACAAATGGTTGCGAACAGGGAAATCGCTCATAAAACTAATAAAATAATAATAATATAATAAATTATATTAAGTTAAAATAATAATAGTAATATTTTAGTTTTATTTGTCTCTTAATCATAATGATACATCTAAATGTTGTTTAAATAGAAAAAAATTCCAAACTAATAAAATAATAATAGAACTAATAAAATAATAATAATATAATAAGTTATAATTTTCCTTATTATATTTACAAGATAATAAAACAACTGGTGAGCAATGTAAACAACCTGGAAAATTAGAAAAACAAGATAAGGACTCTCTCGTGAGAATAGTCGAACTGCCCTAAGCAAAAATGAATGCATGATACTTCTCAATTTGCATCTTTCTGATTCAATCGAAGGTATTTTGATTATACAACACCATGATAGTTGTTGATGCCGAAAAATGGTCAACTGTCTATCCACAGCACAATTTATTTGATAGAGGACGAAAGACCTGCAAAATAGAAAGGCTTATGGCATAGCGGTGTGGTGTGAGCCACAGGCCTCCGATGCCTAAGTCAGAAAATGGGTAATAAGAGAATAATAAGAATACTAAGAATGGCTAAAGGTACTTAGCTTAGGAATCGCCCCCTTCTAGAGAGAAGTGAACTGACTCTTATAGCCGCCGGCCTTGTAACCGCTGCGGCTCACTTATGGCGATGTAACGGTCGGCCGTTTAGAAAC
>JBBMEG010023617.1:1322-25133 GCA_037832605.1 Cyclanthera cordifolia | reverse complement strand
GGGGGGGGAAAGGGCTATTGGTATCATGTGATCGGCCTACTTTGAAGTTTTAAAAGGCAAAAAGGTACAACTTACTTTATTGCTTCGTGTTGTCCAAAATCAAGTTGTATGCATATAATGTCTTAATCATTCTAGTACGGGGGTGATTGGGTTTGACGGTTAATAAGAGGAGAAAGAGGAAATGAAGCAATAAGAGAAAATTGTAAGTTAAAAGATATGAAATATTTGTTTGGAAATTGGTTTTTAGAGAAGAAAGGTGGTAAAACTCTTTATTGAAATTTGTGTTTAAAAAAATGTTTATTTTAAAATAATAAAGTTTGATTGAGATTTATATTTTAGGAGACAAGATGTTTATTTAATTAAATTTAATAATGAAGTTTGATTTGAGATTTGATGAGATGTTGGAAAAAAGTTAAGGAGAATTTGAGAATAAGTTGGAAGAAATTGTGATGTATTAAAAACAAACATGGTGTTCCTCTACTCCGTTTCTTCTCCTCTTCCTCTCCTCTAAATCCAATCATGTCATAAGTTACATAAATTGAGAAAGAAAGAAAATAAATACTTGTTTGATCTACCTCGCCGGTTTATAGAGTTGTTCCTTCTTCTTCCCTTAGGGCGTGTTTGGCAGGAGATTAAGTTAATACCCCTTAATCCTTGTTTGGTGGAGGCGTGACTGAAATCCGGATTAGCATTAAACATAACACAGATATGAACAGTGAAACACTATTCAAATCCGTGTTGTGCTCCATCTCTCTTAGTCGCTTTCGTTTCCATTTTTCGTGCGATTTCTTCCTCCCCTCTCTCTCAGTCGCTCTCGTTTCCAATTCGAAGCGTGATCCATTTCTTCGATCTCTTTCGTTTGATTTCTTTGTGATCTCTCTCTCCGTCTCTCTGGTTTTCATTTCTCTTTTCGTTCGATTTCTTCGATCTCTTGGGTTCGATTTCTTTCTCATCTCTCTCTCGGACGATGAGGGTTTTGTATTTGATTCTTAGTCGATTTCTTCGATCTATTTGGTTCGATTGCTTTCTCATCTCTCTTGAACGATGAGGGTTTCATTTCGATTGTCGGTTGATTTCTTCGATCTCTTTGGTTCGATTTCTTCGATCTATTTGGTTTGATTTCTTTGATCTATTCAGTTCGATTTCTTTCTCATCTTTCTCTCTTGGATGATGAGGTTTTTCATTTCGATTTTCGGTCGATTTCTTCGATCTCTTTGGTTTGATTTCTTCAAACTTCTAGCCGTCAAAATCACGAATCTTGCCGATGTGAAGACTGTGTTGGGACTTCCATGTAGAACAGAAGCCAATTTTCGGATTGCGTGTTGAGAAATCGACCGAGTCTTACACTTTTTGGCGAGAGTTCGGTAGATTCGACTTGGTTAGGAGTAAGATCAATGCAAGGTAAGTATTTCTAACCTTCCCCGGTCTATGAAAACTCACGTTCCTGATTTTAAAATCTATGTTTCTTTTGTTTTGCTTACATGAGATCGAAAATTTTGTTTAATTTGTATTCATCCTTGTTATGAGATCTGCTTATGAGTTTTTCCCTTTGATTGATTGAGATACGATCTAAATTTATCAAATTATTTCATTTTTTTGTGTTTTTTCCTTTGTTTGAGTGAGATACGATCTACTTATGGTAAGTATTAGCATTCCTTTTATTGATCAGTTTGAAATGTATAGATCTCATTAATATTCTTTATTAGGTTACAACTACCCAAATTTATGACCTCTATCTTGTAGTAAATAATTTCTTTTCCCAATTTATCTTATACTTCACTTGAATTGTACCACACGTGTTTCTATGTTGAAACTGCCCGATTTTATGACCTATATCTTCACTACAACTATTTACCTTTCAATAATTTTCTGTCATTACATTTCAAACAACTATCTCTACTTCAAATCCATAGATACGAATCTTTATTTTATTTAATTGATTGTAAGAGATTATTAAATTGTATTCACCAAACAATTACCCATTTTTCATAATATGTCATTTTGAGTCTGCATAATTAAATACACTCAACCTATCTTCAACGAGTGTAAGTTCATCTCCAATTCATCCTTTTTGTTTTATGTGTATAACTCTTAAACAACTTATTTTGTTCATATTCCTGCCTTGCCTAGAATTTAATCCATGATATGATTCATTGGATATTCATTCTTCCATTGGTTTATGTATCCCTCTGTCTTGATCTCAACCATGTTTATTTATAGTTCATATATGATCCATGTTTATGATGTCTTCTACTTTCCATATTGCCTACTATTTTATATATGATTTACCATGTTTGTTTTGTGTGTATAACTTGTGTTCAACTTCTGTTGTTCATATTTCTATCTTGCACATACCTGAATCCATTAATTATTTATTGTTTCATTAGTATATGTAGCCCTCTCCCTTCATATGATCCATGTTTATTTTCTTGAATTCGTATATCATCCCTGTTTATGCTCTTTATCTCCTTCTTGTATTCAGTATTGCTTTATATGTGAATCAACGTGTTTGTTTTATGTATTGATATTTTTTATTTTTTTATTTTCTTAAAAAAAAAAATTAAATGTGGTTACCGGTTGATCTCTTAGAGGCATGATATCGGTTTACTTTTTTTGAGGCTGAGTTTTATAACGACTATTTGTTTAATTTTCTGGATGTTGGGTTTTATAACGATTGCAGAAGGTAAATTTCATCCAAACTCATGTAATTCTTCGAGTGTCGTATTTAGTTTTATAGTTAACACTACAGTCAAACTAAGAAAAAATTGTTTGTTATATCGATTTTGCAGATCAAAGCCCAAGATCAGTAACACAAGACTTTGAGGTTCACATTTTTAACCAAAACTATCCCTTTTTAATAATATGTATTATTTATTAGCAATATTTTTAAAAAAATTGTATAATTTGAACTGTTTTGTGAATTATAGAACCATTGTTCCAGTATAATATGTATTATTTATAATACGTTAGTTTTGACAAAGTATACACTCTTAGCCATAGAATGATTCATACATATATATAAACTAATTAACTAATGAAACTACCCTTTTGAAAGCCGAGGATTGAAAATTACCGTTTAACATACTTGACATATGTTTAAAAAATTAGCATTTTATAGTTTACTTTTTATAATTAAAATTTTAACTTTAATTTTTGTGGTTTGGAGAAATTGCAATTTATTTTTTATAGTTTAAAAATTATAATTTAATCTTAAGGTTGGATAAAATCTAAAAAATAGTTTGTCTTTCATATTTGTTGTAAATAAAATATGTAAAAATTAGTTATTTATGTGTTTAAAGATGAGAGTGAGTAACTAATTGATTGGTAAAAAAAAAAGAGTCAATTCATATTTAAAGTATTACTTCTGTGTACTTAATTTGACTACGATATATAACTAACATTGACTATTTTTAAGATTTTATAAAATCATAGAGACTAAATTTTATTTATTCAAACCATAGGAGTAAATTTTATATTTCTCCAAACTACTAAGACTAAATTCTATATTTCTCAAAACCAATAGGAACTAAACTTTAGATTTTTTAAATCATGAGATTCAAGACTAAATTGACTTGCTTCAAACCATAGAAACCAAATTTATATAGGGATTTCTGATGTATAACAAAAAAAAAAAAAAAAATCAAAAAATACCATGATTTTATTTACATAATAGTCTTTAATTAGCAGCTCTGAGAGCTTTAAATACATTTTTCTTTTTTCTTTTTCATTTTTTTAAAGATTAATACTATACAATTTTATAAGACTATCCAAAACCATGCTTTTATTTGTATATTGAATATATGCATGATGTAACATAGTTTTTTTCATATTTGTTGGCTAAAATAATAGTTAAATAGCATTAACTTAGTAATTCATCATATATTTGCATTATGTAATTCATTTTCAAAATTGATGGAACTTTAAATCAACGTTTAGTTATAGCTTATAACTCTTTGCAAACTATATGGATTTCAGAAACTAATAACGTTCACTTACAAACTAATGAATCATTAGTAATAACGGTTAGTTCACTTGCAACTTTATTAGTATACATACATTTATACATAATGTCAGTATTAAAAGTACTATATAGCTTATAATTCATTTTCAATTTCATTAGAAATATATGAGTTTCGTAATTATGTACCTATAATTTTTTGCATTTCTGTATGTTAGATAATGAACCCCGGTAAGATGATTTCAGTATTAAAAGTACTGTATAGATCTTAGAACCTGTTTTTTCTCCTAGCAAACTTGATTATGAACTACAACCCTATGGAAGAAAGTCCACATTATTCCTCTTTCTTTCGACTTCACTTCCGCCAGATGACCATTTTCTCGTTGATGAGAGAAAGCTATCTAGCTTGTCGTGAGACAACTAGAATGGATCGTGCTTGTTTTCAAACTTTGCGTGACCTATTAAGGACTCATGGTGGTCTTCGTGGTACAGACTACATTGATGTCGATGAAATGGTAGCCATGTTTCTACATATCATGACCCACGATGTTAAGAATCACGTTATTCGATGCATTTTTACAAGGTCTGGTGAAACACTATCACGACACTTTCAAAATGTCCTTATTGTTGTGATACGCTGCCACAAGATTCTATTAAAAAAACCCGAACCAATTCAAGCATCATGTACTGATAGTAGATTAAAATGGTTTTAGGTAACCATTATACAACTTACTAAACCAAAGTCAAATTTTGATCACCAATTTCATTTCTTTTTCTTTCAAACCATGCAGAACTGTCAGGGCGCATTGTATAGTACTCATATCGAGATACATGTTCCTACTGAAAAACGTGCCTCCTTTATGAAAATAAAGGGTTTCATCACAACAAACGCCTTAGCTGTGTGCTCTCCAAATGGGGCGTTTATTTACATTCTAGCTGGGTGGGAGGGTTCAACAGCTGACTCTAGAGTACTTAGAGATGTTTTATCTCGTGACAATGGATTTAACGTTCCGAATGATAACTAACATTATTCATAACATAATACTTCAATTTAGTAGTCAACCAAAATTGAATTACTCCTTCTATCCAGGGTACTACTACTTATGTGATGCTGGTTATCCAAACGCTAAAGGCGTTTTAGCTCCCCATAGGGGGGAGCGTTATCATTTGTCTGACTGGAGGGGTAGTAATCCGCTACAAAATCTGAGAGAATTTTTCAATAAAGCTCATTCATCGGCAAGAAATATAATCGAAAGAGCTTTCGGTGCCCTAAAAAATCTTTGGGCAATTTTACGCAATCAATCTTTCTATCCACCGAAGGTACAAGTGAAGATCATGACGACATGTTGTCTACTACATAATTTGATATGTAGGGAGATGAGATCAACCATTATTGGATTGAAAATATTAGGAGAAGTTGACCATGTTGAAACTCAAGCTGAAATGGACAACCACCCCAACATCAACTACGTCGAGCCATCACCTCAGTGGTCATATTTTTTAGACTTCCGGGCCCAACGAATGTTTGAATCTACCCAAGCTTCTTGGTCCTAGACTAGTCATCTTCATATTATATGTTTTGTTCGTATAGTGTATGTTGAAAAATGTGTAGAAATATATGTTTTATGCAATTACGTTAATGCCATATATATAATGAATTTCGAATCTTCTTCAACTTTGATTAAAACAAATTTTCAAATTTTATGTAGAGGTATGGCAGTGCCTGCGAGAAACATTTGTCACAACTGGACTGACTTAGAAGACAATATTCTTGTCAGGCGTTGGTTCATCTAGTGCAAGTTGGGGGATGAAAAATCTGACAACGGTACTTTCAGGAACAAGTACCATAATGAACTTCTACAAATTATGCAAGAGAAGATTCTTGGATGTCCAATCACTTCTACCACAATCATTGGCTGTAGGGTTAAGAGTTTGAAACGCAAATACCAAGCTATTGTCGAGATGCTTGGAAATACTTGCAGCGACTTCAGGTGGAATGATGCATACAAGTGCATTGAGGTGGGGCCCACCTTTTTCGACACATGGGTTCAGGTATGTAACAATAGCTTGTGTATAAATAAAAATTGAATGTACTTATGAATTTTACAATATATGTTCCATTTCAGACGCACCCGAATGTGAAAGGTATGAATAATAAACCATTCCTGCATTACGATGACCTCGCTTACGTATTCGAGAAGAATAGGTCAAGTGGATAGATTTCTCAGTCAGCTAGAGATAATGCAGACAAGGATTGGAACACGAAAGAGGAGGATGGGGTGTTCTCAAGGGTATTATAGGCCTCAGCCGCCTATTGTTCAGGAGGAAGAACCGAACACCCACACAAGCGAACCTGCTAGGGGGTCGACCTCTTCTGCGGGGGAGAAAAGGAAAAAGGTGTCACAACAATAGGAGCTACCTCGATCAACCTGCCGTTTTTCTTTCAATACCTCCAAAGAATCAGAGCGACTATTGCAACTACCTGTTGAACAAGGATCGTTAATCTCAATCTCTTCTTTCTTTTTCTGACTTTGGACAATACTTAGAGGATGATCACATTTTCATTGAACTGTTGTCTTTTTGTGAAATTCTATGATTTTCTTTTTGATGACTATTTTACTTATGTTTTATCTGAACTCTTTTTTTGTTCTCATAAGATTGGATTGCTTATGTTAAGTTGGTGTATTCCTCTAATATTTTGAAGTTAATGTCATATAAGTATTATTTTATTGCATATGCAATTTCAATTCTAATATGAGCGTTCATAATAGAAGCATTATTTTACATTTGTAATTTGCATAGTAAAAAAGAATTTAAAAACATGAATTTAAAATTATAAATGTAAAATTCAGCTTAACTTAATATCTACACCAAACTCCTTTTAACTTAATACTCAGCTTAACTTAATCTTTGCACCAAACACAGATTAACTTAATTCCACAGATTAACTTAACATCTAGCTTAACTTAACACCGTCTAACTTAACCTTAATCCCTTTACCAAACACGCCCTTAAGCTCAACTAAAGAGGGGGCAGTGAAAGGGAAGGGAGAAAAGTTGTTTAAATCAAAGATGAAATCGGTTAGTTTGGTTGGCATTGTTGTTTCTGCCTTTTCTCTCTTCACCCATTTCTTTCTTGCTAGATTTGGCGAGGAGGGAATTTCTAATTTTCAATCCGCTGTTACGATTTTCTGATGGAGACCCATTTTTGAACATCCAGATTTTCCCCCAACTGTAACATCTCTCTCTCATTTTGTTTCTAGAGATCTTAACTTCTTCGTTTTTTGTTTTTGGGGATATGGGTTTGTGATATGAATTTGAAAAAATCTCAAATCTGACTTATGCATTGCTCTGTTTTTTTTATTTTCCATTATGAGATGAAGGTCTTGCATCAATTTTTGTTCTACTTGAAAATTGGTATCTTGTTATTCAGTTTTTTTTTTTTTTTTTTTTTGCTGCTTTTTACATTGGTTTTATGTTTTCAGCGTCTTATGTTTTTTTCTATTTGTGTTATTTCTTTCTTCTTATTTTGATATGCTTTGTTTAGGTAACTTTGGGGTTCAGTTAGGAGGCTGAGTCTTTGCTTCCTCGTGCAAATCCTAGACAACATTATCCTGGTATGCCATTTTCTGCACCTTCATTTGCCTCTTTCAACTTATTCTTTCACTAGATTTTCTTCATATGCCAGACAGCTTCAATTTGCTTAATTCTTATGTTGTATGGAAGCCTTACAATGATTATTATCTTTCTTAAATAAACATTTGAGTTATTACCAAATTTCATGAGATGAATTCCTTAACTAATCATGTCAGCGGATCCAGCCTTACAGCCAAATGGATTCATCTTTGTCCAGATACAGGGTGGATTCCATGAGATTAGGAATTCGGTAAGAATGTAAAATATGATATCAGTGTCAGGTTAAGGTACCAAATTAAATAAATTTGAATGTTTGGTCTCTTAGATATGTGATGTTGTTGTCATTGCTCGGCTACTCAATGCGACTTTAGTAATTCTCGAGATTCAATCAACCACAAGAAGCAAAGGAATCAAATTTGGAACTGTTATGATTTATCATACCACCATTTTCCATGGCTCCAAAAACGACTTTTTAAGTATAAGTTGTGTAATCATCTTCATGCAGCTCCCAGTTTAACAGTTCACTTACCCCTCTATAATGAGGATCAGTTCATTGTAGCCTTGACTAAAGACATTAAAATTGTGAAGACACTTCCAAAGAAATCTCGAAGGGGCTTGGAGGAAAAAGGAGATCCCGCAATTTAAAGCACCTTACTTAGCATCTCCGTATTTTTATTTGCATCATGTTCTTCCTATTCTAAGGAAGCACATGGTGGTCGAACTAGTTGTCTCTCACGGCGAATGCTTGCAGATAAAAATACTCTTTGCACTCATTCTTTATATTTGTAACATTCTTTTCATCATATATGTTGAATACACATTTCAACTTAACAACATCATTGGTTTTACGCTATTGAATTGCACATTTTATATTTTGATTATCAAAATGATTTAGATCTTATTTAAGTTACTAATTTTGTTCATGTTTGGATGAGGTTTAGAAGTAAATTGTTAAGACGCCAATAATCTTAACAATGACAAAAGAACTAATATAAGAGAAGACAAATACACAAAAACAAGATAGCCTTTCAAGAGGGCTACTCACTCCTAATGTCTTTGCCAAGACAACAATGCCAAATTTCATATCTTCTACAAGAGACCCTAACTCACATATATATATACTGAAACCCTAAGTACTAATTACAATTCTACACTTACACATATTATATTAATATCCTAGAACTATCCTCCTTAGGGCCTAACATATCCCTCGTTCTAAAAATAACCTTGTCCTCAAGGTGTGAGCAAGTGTACAAACTCTACTTATCCAAAAAAAAAAACACTTACATTTTCCTTCTCACCAAAAGTAAAAGAAATTGGTCACATACATGTCAAAAATCAGCCATGATTTAGCCACCTTTCATTCACATCAAAAAGGTCAACTCCAATTTTCACCTTAAAAAATCACATCACAATTAATGCCCATCATTTCACTCATTTTTCTCTTCTTCTTTCTCCTTTTACATAATAACCTTTTATTTTTTACTTTTTGTGTTTTTTTCTTTTTTTTTATTATTTCTTTTCCACTATCATACCTTCCATCTTCTTCTTCCTCCTTCTCCACCAACCCCACCTCTTCTTTTTTGTTTCTTCTTTTCTTCTCCAAGCTTCCATCTTCATTTTAACATATGACTCTTACCTATTTTTCTTTGTTTTTTCATCCTTCTCATGCTTCTATTTTTTATTGATTGTGGAGATAGCTTTGTCTTAGTTTTCCATTCCACAAATCTAGAATAAACTTGACCTTTAGAGCATAAGAAACAGATCCACACCTTTCTAGAGTAATCATTAATGAGAGAAAGAAAATACCTGGCACCATTCCAAGAAGGTATCTGTGCTGGTCCCCAAAGATCAGCATGGATGTATTCAAGTATTCCCCTTGAATTATGAACCCCTCTTATGAATTTTGCCCTTTTGGTCTTTCCAAGAACACACTGTTCACAAAATCTCAATCTTTTGACTCCACTGTTTTGGATCAAGCCTTGCTTTGAAAGTTCAGTAAGGTCATGTTCATTGATATGTGACAGTCTTCTGTGCCAAAGGTCTATTCCTTCTATTTTAGAAGAATGTGCCACCAAGGCATGACTTGGTCCCTCCACATTTTTTCAAGAAGTATAAGCCATTGTGCCTAATACCACAAAGAACTTCTCTTCCATCCTTTAGGATTTTTAGATCCCCACTGCTGGCAATGAAAAAACAACCTTGTTCATCTAGCATTCCCAGTGAAATTAGATTTCTTCTAATTTCTGGCACATGTCTGACCCCCTTGAGTAGTACTTCCCTGTTGTCTTGGAGTTTAAGAGCTACTGACTCAATCCTAACCACATTACAAAAGTGATTGTTACCCATGTATACTGAGTCTCCTTCTCATGGCTTATAATCAACAAACCATTCTTTGTTGGAAGTCATGTGATAAGTACAACCTGAGTCAAGTACCCAGTCTCCCTTGGATTCAGCTCTTTCTACTATGGTCTAGGTGTTGTCTATAACCAACACTTCAGCATAGTAGGATCCTCCTTCTCCAACAACATTTTCTGAGTCATGTCTTTCTTTGGAAGAATTTCCTCTGTGACTGTATTCCCTTTTGTGATAGTTCTTCTTGAAATAGTTTCTCTGATTATAGTCTTTCTTAGAGCCTCTCTTATATTCATCTTTCTTCTCGGGGCAATCTCTTTTAAAGTGACCTTCTATGTGACACAAGAAGCACTTTAAAACCCCTTTATTTCTTGTCCCTCTGTGAGAGTCCTTGCCATACTTCTGCTTCTTAGAATAATTCTTCCTTTTTGAATATAACAGTTCTGCTCCTCCACTTGTTTTGTTTTCTGTCTTGATTTCCAACTCTATACACTTTAAAGATCACAGTGTCAAGATTGACACTGTCTCTCCCATATTTCATTGCCACCTTCACATCCTTAAACGTGTCATGAATTGAGTTGATAAGTAGTGCTGCCTCACTTTCTGTACTAAGCTTTTCACACGAGCTTGCAAAATCAGAGGTTAGTTTCTTAAAATCATCTAGGTTCTCATTTAGACTTTTAGAAGCATTCATTTTGAATGAAAAGAGTTTCTCCCTTACATACAACTTGTTAGGTAGGTCTTTCTTATCAAATAGAGAATGAAGTTTTAGCCATACCTTGTAGATGGATTCCTCATCCATCACCTGTCTAAACACTGAATCACTAAGATTCAACATGATTATGGTAGTAGCAATGTTTGTCATCTCTTTATTGCTTTCCTCGGTCAATGATGAAGACTCCTTTGTAGGTGCTTCAATGGCTTTGACTGCCTTTTGAGCAATCAAAATAATCTTGATCTTCTTAGCCCATAAAGAGAAGTCCCCAGTGCCATTGAACCTCTTTATCTCATACTTAGTTAAAGTTGCCATCTTCAATTATTCTCCTTCTTGCTTCAAGAAATGAATTTTTGAATTTGACACTCTATTTCTTGAATCTGCAGGCTCCACCCTTTTTTTCTCTCTTGATTGAACCTATGGCTCTGATACCAAATTGATGAAAATAAATAATGGGAGAATGCCTATTTAAATTCAATTATTCAAACAATGGGCTTTAAAACAGTTTGAAGTCAAGCAGCCCAATGATTCTTAAACTTATGTCTAAGAATGGGCCAAAAATGAATTGCATTGAGGAGCCCACTTATCTTGCTCTTTAGTTCGAATTGGTTCACTGGTTTTTGATCCGGTTTGAGTGCTTGTGCTGAACCTTGTTCTTGATCTGACGGTTACGATTCATCATGAGAGCTGCTAAGTGTGGCTGTGATGTTACCACACACTAGGCTGTCTGTCGGTTTGATTTGCATGCCCTACACGTATTTCTCCACTTGTTCTCGGCTATAAAAGCCTGTTTCCGAACGAGTTGAGTCATTTTGACTCACTTTGCCTCGCTCAGAGACGGCTGAGGTTCTGATTCTTCTCTGTTTGATCTTTCTCTCTGCTTCGTTAAAAACTTGTTTGATCTTTCTCTCTTCTTCGTTAAAAACTCTCTCTGTATGAAGTTTTCATTAACGATAGTGACGATCCAAGTCATGAGTGCTTGGATCGTTGCTTCCTCGTTGATGAAGCTTCTTTTGGTGGCGATTACATTTCCTTTGATGTAGTCGTTACTTACCTAGAGGTGTTTTAACGGTTCTTGGCTGAAGAGTTGAGGATGTGGCCATTCTTTATGAGGTAAGACTCTTGAGTTGTGTTTCCTATTTTGATGTTTGAGTTCAATGCTTCGATTCTCATAAACTTAATTTCTGTGATGTGTGTATTCTGTACATTCGTATGATTGAGAGACAAGGAAGAGAAAGGACATCAGGATTTACGTGGTTCGGCAATATGCCTACGTCCACGGGTAAGTCACTTTACTTTCTTTTCTTTTTGTTTTTCTTCTTTTCAGTTATCTGTACATATTTCTATATCTTATCTCTTTTTACAAATGATCATCTGACTATATATACATACAATAGGATAGTTGAAAGAATACAAACTCTTAGGTAGTGCCTAGGTGATTAGTCCCTAGGTGATTTGAAAGAGTTTGTTGAACTTTGGTTGTAAACAAACCGAAGTTTGTTATTAGATGGCTGTTAGGAAAAATTTCAAGCCAATGTCTTGAACAACTTTGCTTTGACAGTGAAGCTTTGAGGCATTGGTTTGTTTAATTTTAACAAAATTGATTTCTTTTTAGTTAATATAATCAAATTTACCGAAGCTCAACTGCTTAAGCTTTTGAGTTGATTGGTGGTTTAACATAATTCAACAATTTAATACATAACTCTTTAAACTGGGGATGCCAAAGGAATGGGCAGAGCTATTGATACCGGAGGTTCTACTAGACTAGGAAGCACTATCGCCTTAAATGGAGGCAATGATGATGCCCTAGTGCCAATTGCTACATCCTCTAGGTAAACATCACAAATTATGTTTCATGCTCTGTCGTTGCTTAACGAACATCCTTCTAATCATCTCTCTAAGGTTAGAGACATCTTTGATCCTGAAGAATGCTAAAAAGGAGGAAAGACCTTCATTGGTGGCTTGGAAAGGTCCATTACTAGCTTCACTTAAGGTGGATGCATCATTGCCTACACCTCTTTCGCGAGAGATAGGTACTGAGCTACATACTGCCCTATCCCACTAATAGGGGATAGCTCCTCTATAGCTGCTGCTGCGACCTCTGTATTGCCAACTTTCTCAGAAACTGTAGCGGTGCTTTGGGTAACACATATGTCTGTCATGGCTCAAGATTTACATTTGAAAAACCAAATTGTGTTAATCCACTCATAGAACCAACGTAACATGCAATAGAACAATCATATGCAACATATGCACCAACTTATTGGTATAACCTGTGAAGACCTAACCCTAATAAGAGTCTCATCTAGGCCTTTGCCCTAGGTACATGAGTAAAACGACCTTTAAAACTAAGACATGCTGAATAAATGCTTCATTAAAGAATTTAACCAAAAGTTTTTGAATCGACCAAAATAGGGTACCCAGTTCATAAAATGGTTCAACAAGTGAGAAAACAGTAATCAAAGTAAATTCATGAAGTAAGAGAAAACCATTAATGCAAATAAAAAGGACTAGATAGGCCCATGGTCTCCATAGATCTAGGTTAGTCATCCTAATAAAGCCCGTGCGTACCTGTGGATGCCACAAAGAAAATTGTGAGTTTATTAAACCTAATAAGGATGCCTATCTTATGATCAATAAAAGTATGAATATGGTAAATAGTAATGAATGCATGAATCAAATTATGGATTTAATGAGCAGTAGTGTCGGGGCAACCCTAGTAAGGCTAAGACATCCCGAGTCTTCGTGTTTAGTACGAGGGGGCAACCTCAAATAGGGCTAAGCCAACCTGGGTCTTTTAGGACTAAGGATGTCAGGCAACCCTAAATAGGGCTAAGCCAACTCGGGTCTTTTACTTAATATGACTTTCATAAACAACATAATCACGACATGGCAATATTATCCAAACACAACATACAATAATATCCAAACACATAACATGTATTAATCACGAATTTCAATTAAAAAATCAAATATCTCCACCCAAATTGCCCTAAACATGCACATAATTTACCCACGGGCACCCAAGTTGAGGATGTGTTTCCCTTACCTTGGCCGAAGTCCACTAATTCATCATCAAAGTGCTCGAATTGCTAGTCCTAGAAGCTTCCAACTTTAACTTGCCTAAATAGTATCGAAGAGTCAAAACTAGCACCTAAGACTATCAAAATCAGACTTATAGAGCATTGAAAATACTCAAAATTGACTATCTAAATTTTTCCAGTGAGGTTGATGGTGGCGCGTGGCCGGGCGACAGTGGTAGACAGTGGCACGTGAGGTGAAGGGTCGTCGATAAATGAGATCCACTTGCAAGGGTCAAAATCTGCCGGTCTTGAGACGCATGGCGCGTTGCAGATGGTTAGAGAGTAGGTTCAGAGCACGTTGGCGTCAGGTTCGAGACACGCTGCAGGCTCGGGCGACTACTCTAGAAGTTTTGTGTCGTGTGAACCACTCCGAAGCTAAGGTTTCTGACGGTGGCTCTGACACAACAATGATTGTGTCGGAGCCTAGAGCTGAAGGCCCTACTTGCACAAGGTGGTTAGTGCTCTATCGGGGGCTTGTCGGGGGAGACAGAAACTCGTAACCTGATTGGTTACAAAGAGCAGAGAGCTCTAGGCGAAGTAGGGCTTGACATGCGGGCACTATTGGTACGCGATGGTTGGCGGCTATCATAAGAAGGAGCAATTCGATGAGGCAATGTATGCGTCTCAACAGTGGTCAGCAAGAGCAGTCTCGTATGCTCCTCGTTTTCATAGAAGAAGCTAGCTGAATTTGGGAGAAAAAAGTGCGACCGCTCAATAATGATGCCCTAATCACACGTTTTATCCTTTTGAATAAGGACAAAATTGCCAGAAAAAATACCAAAATGCCTATTTTAGCTTAAAATAACCATTTTACCACTTGTTTTCAAATTTCGACTTCACACCTCTCGAGATACTACTTAATTAAGCACAACTAAATAAAAAAAAAAATTCACGGGAGTCCCGTTAAATCTAAAACTGACCTTTAATTGCAGGGGAAGAAAATCTTAGTTGTTACATAACCCTTAACAATTAAACACTAATATACCTTGTGGCTTATGAAGTGCTGCTGATCATAGGGAATCTAAGAAGCACAATCTACGTAATCAATGAATGAGCTCTAACATCAAATGTAAAGACCGAACGCTTTAAACATTCATAATATGGAATACTTACTTAAATGCATGATTCAAAGACATTTATAGCAAAAAACTACACTAATAAGAAAAGGTAATATGAAGCTCATCACCTACCTTTTATGGAAGACGTGCAGTAGGTGATGCATCCACCTTAAGTGGAGCCAGCAATGGATCTTCTCAAGCCACCAATGGAGGTATTTCCTCCTTTTAAGTACTCTTCAGTGTCATTAAAATAACAAAATAAAAAATAAGTTCAACATAAATAATCCCATATAGTTAAGTCTCTGGGTAGAGTTTACAAATGCTTAAAATCAAAGTAAAATGAAAGAAAATGTTAATAAATGTTAATGAATAGCATGCTAAAAGAATAACTTAATAGCTCATATGATCTTATCAATTCTTCTTTAGCTAGTCATTTCAATGGAGTTCATACTTATCTGGTGGAAACAACCACAATAAGGCTGACTATAAACATACTTAGTAAGAACCTCAACCGTGTACAATATAAACAGTCTTGTCATACATACAAGTAATCACATGAAATCACTATATTTAACATCACAACACATAACTAGGTCATGAAGTATGTTACATGATATGAAAATATAAAGCACACTTAGTCTGCACTAGTTTCTTTGTGAGGCCCAGCTGTGCACTCATTGAATGATCAGTGGACACACAGGCTCCAATCTAACTCTTAAGTTTCACCCTCGCTAAACCGACTCTAGAAAACAATGGGGAATGTTATACTAATGTTACCAGTTTAGGAGAGCCATCCACCCAATATCAAGTAAGTGTAAAGCATACACCACATGCTATTGAAAATCAATCAATGTGTAGGTCTACACAGACTCTGACAACCCGTTCACACCTATTGTCTAAAGCTAAGAACACTCACATAACAGGTGTACTTTATATTGGCGGAGGCAACATGCTACATCACATCCCGACTAATGGATGGAGGATGCAAAATCATCTCATCTATAACATATGATGGTGGCATAATCCATAGCATCCTCCGTAACCTCTAGGTGATGACACCTTACATGTTATATCCACAATATTACATGGTCACTCTTAACAGATCATCACATCATGCCCTTAAGCAAGATCAAGTTATCCTATGCTAACATTAAAATAGACATAATATGTGTTGTCATATAAAAAAAATATGCATACAGGAATCACACAACATCTTGAATAACTAGAGCATGAAGTGACCCATATTCAAAGTATACACAAAATCACAGATCATCGCATAAATATAAGTATGCATAAAGAGGGGTGTATAGAGCCCATACAACACGAGGAAAGAAGTTCTTACCTCGAAACTATTGAGAATATAGGGTAGGAACATGCAATTAACGCAGCCGAAACATGTGATTAAAAAAGTTTTCCAATAATTAATCCAATTAATTATCTTGATTAATGATATTAATCTACATGTTGTTCCATATGTGATTGACTTGTTGTTGTAATAAATATACTCACATTTAATGATGCCTTTGATCTAATCTAGTAGGTCTTTATGCTGAATATGATTGACTATTTCCTTAGACGATCTTGAAAGATCTCTTCCTATCTACCCGGCTATAGCTTCTTTGCTACACTAAGTGTTTGGTAGAAAGCCTTTTGAGAAAGGAGCTAGAAAAGCTTTGTTAAGGAATTGACTATGGAGGAAGAAGAGAGTTCTAGGCTAAAATATCCCACCCCGGGGTTGGCCAAGTAGAGGCTAAGCCAATGCTGACCCCCCGAATATCGGCCAAATGGAGGCCACAACCCCTAGGGGGTCGGCCAAATGGAGGCCACAACCTATCGGGGGTCTGCCAAGCCAATACCGACCCCATGGGGTCAGACAAATGGAGGCCACAACCCAGGGGGTTGGAAAAGTTCCTGCCAACCCCCCTCCCCCCCCCCCCCCCCCCCCGGAGTCGGCTAAATGGAGGCCACGACCCTTAGGGGGTCAGCCAAGTCCATGTCGACCCTCTAGGGATCGGCCAAATAGAGGCCACAACCCCCAGGGGTTGGCTAAGTCCATGCCGACCCCCTATAGGTCGGCCAAGCCAAGTCAAACTTCTAGGGGTCGGCCAAATAGAGACCATTACCTAGAGGGGGTTGGCCAAGTCCATGTCGACCCCCTATAGGTCGACCAAGCCAATGCCGACCCTCTAGGGGCCGGCCAAATGGAGGCCACAACCCCTAGGGGTCGGCCAAGTCCATACCGACCCCCCGGGGGTCGGCCAAGTCCATGTTGATCTCCAAGGGTTTTTCAAGTAAGTCAGGCCCCTCTAGGGGTCGGCCAATGAAGGCCTAAAACCCTTAGGGGTTGACCCTTGCAGCCTTGACCCTCTCGCGTTCGGCAAAAGAAGGCGGAACATCCCCTAGGGGAAAACCATGGAGGTTAGAACTCTCCTATGGGAGAGTCGATCGAGTCCAAAGTAACGACTAGATCCGCTGATAACGGCCAAGATTTACGTCGTATGGGTTGGTCTAGAGGTTATGACTCTCCTCTAAACGAGTCGACCGAGTCCTAGTAACGTTTGGGGACGTTGTACCCCGTGACGTTCTAGGGTTATATTGAGTAGGCCAGCTGGAGTGGGTTGGTCGTGGAGGTTAGGACTCTCCTCCAGGAGTCGACGGAGTCCAGATAACGCATGGAGGCGTTGCACCCCGCAGCGTCCCAAGTTACAACGAGTAGGCCAGCCCTAGTGGGTTGGTCGTGGAGGTGAGAACGCATAAGGGTTGACCGAGTACAAAGTCGACCTCTTAAAAGATCGGTCGAGTGGGCCAGCTCGAGTGGGTTGGTCGTGGAGGTTAGGATTCTCTTGTGGACGAGTCGACCTAGTCCAAGTAACGTTTGGAGACGTTGCACCCCAAGTAGCGTCCTAAGGTTACAACGAGACGGCTACACCCTTAAAGGGTCGGTCGTGGAAGTGACGTCCTGCAAAGGTTAACCGAGTCCAAGTAACTCCTGAGTCAAAGCCGTGACACCTCCATAGGATAACAGTCAAGACTTAAGCTGATATTCATTTCCGGTTTAATGACGGACGTTTACAACGGTCGGTCATTAAGCCGTTACACCTCCATAGTGAGCTGCAGCGGTTACGAAATCGATTGCTATAAGAAGTCAGATCATTCTCCATTTCATGAGAGGCGAATCCTAAGAAAAACTACGCTAAGTTTTCTTAAGCCATTCTAAGTTCTAAAAGTCATCTAAATTACTCTCCTAAACTCTTACTGACTTAGGCATCAGTGGCCCTGCGGCTCATACCATACCGGTGTGTTCTAAAATTTTTCTTTTTGCAGGCTATTCGTTAACCATTTTTGGTATCAACAGATTATATTGTATTGTTTTAATATTTTATTTTTGTTGTTTTTTGTTAAATGTTTTAATATAATGATCCAATGAATCCAATCCAACAAAACTCGAAAATATAGGGTTGGGTTGGGTTGTTTCATTAATTGGATTGGGTTGAGTTATGAAATTGTCCAAAATTTATCTTTAACCTAATCCAACCGACATACGCCACTACTTTTATGGTAAATTTGAAAGTAATAGGAATGAAATTTGATTCAACAATCACAACACAATTTTAATAAAAACAAATACAAAATATAAACGTATTTCTAAAATTTATATAGAAATATGTTTTTTTTTTTAATATTTAAAATTTTGTATGAAGACTAACATTTTTTTTTTTTTTTTTTGAGTTTAGGAAATAAAATTGAACATTTTAAAATTCATCAATCAAATGAAATAAATTTGAAAATTCAAAAACTAAAATTGAATATTTAAAAGTTTAAATTTCAAAATAGAGCAAAACTCAAAGTCTAGAAAGTAAAATGATATTTTAACCAAAGTTTTATTATATTATTTGATTATATTTTAATAATTAAAGTCTATTTTTCACGTCTTTTTTATAAATCCTACAACACGTCTATTATAACTTTAAATTGACGAACTTTTTTTATTTATAAAATAAATTTTTATGTTTTGTCACATTTAAGTTTTTTTTTAATTTTACGTTAGGTTTTTAACTTTCAACTTTTAATTGAAAAATTTTTATTAATAAAAAACTATAATTAAATTTTGTTTCCATTAAAGTTAGCTTCAAATTTATAATAAATATTATTTTACTTGATTAAGACATTTGAGAATACAATGATTAATATGAAAAAAAAATTGATCAAAATAATATTTTAACTATGAATAATCAAACGTCTATAAACAACTTGATAAGTATATAATGATTATTCAATTAACGAATATTATATAATTGAATACTTTGCAAATTAGAAAATTTTAACATTTAAATAAATTAGATATTTAAAAAACCTTTCAAACCAATAAGAAATACAGTGACAAAAATGAGAGATTATATTCAAACAAGTTATTACTATCATTCCTTAACATTGAAAAACGTGTTTTCGGGACCCGAGTCCGGTCAACTCGGTTAACCGGTCAAAGATGGTCAAACGGTCAAGCTAACACATTCTTCCAATAAATAAATATTCGTTTAAAATCTCCACTAAATAAATTTTTGATTTATAAGTTTATAAATCTATTTTAACAATTTTCCAATAATAATCTCATGTGTCCCACCAACAAATATATATTAATTTTATTTTCATTCTCTTAACAATTTTAAAAGCCAAGTGGGCCCCATATGGTCATCTTCTTCCTCTTAGTTTCTCTATGTTATTTTTTCACAAACACAAACCTCCATTAATGGAGTTCTTCAAGCTAAAACCCAAAAGCATAAAATCATCTCACTTCACGACCACACGTCGGAATGACGTGGTGGTCGACGGAACAACGGCGGAGGCGGTCGACGAACCACGGCAGTGGCGATCGACAAACAATGGCGGCCGCGTGGACGGATTAGGCGAGCGCGGCGTGCGCCGTGAAAATGTGTGGTGGTGGTTGGAGATTTGTTGGAGAAAGAGAAGGGGAGGTGTTTGTTCAATCACTCAAATGAAGAAGAAGATGAATAGTGTCCTCCCGTTTCAAAGAAGAGAGAGGGAGACTTTTAAATAATTAACACCCAAAATTTTAAATAATTTATCTAAAATAACAAAAACTAAGACACAAAGGACCTTGAAACTTTCAAGCCTTGAAAAATCAAAATTAAAACTAGGAAAGTCTCGGGTTGTTATAAAAGAGATGAGATCAACCATTGGATTAGAAATATTATGAGAAGTTGACCCTGTTGAATCCTAAGCTGAAATAGACAACCACCCCAACATCAACTACGTCGAGACATCACCTTAGTGGTCATATTTTCAAGATTGCCTGGCTGAACAAATGTTTGAATTTGCCCAAGCTTCTAGGACTTAGACTAATCATCTTCATATTATATGTTTTGTTGGTATAGTGTATGTCGTGTGTAGAAATATGTTTTCTTTGCAATTACCTTAATGTCATATATATATATATATATAATGTCGAATATTCTTAAACTTTGATTAAAACAATTGTACAAATTTTATGTACAAATATGGAAGTACCTGCGAGAAACATTTGTCATAATTTGATAGCCTTAGAAGCGTTGGTCCATCTAGTCCAAGTTGGGAATGGAAATATGAAAACGGTACTTTCAGGAACAAGTACCACAACGAACTTCTACGAATTATGTAAGAGAAGATTTTTGGATGCTCAATCAGTTCTACCACGGTCATCGACTATAGGGTTAAGAGTTTGAAATGCCAATACCAAGCTATTGTCGAGATGCTTGGAAATAATTGCAGCGACTTTAGGTGGAATGATGCATACAAGTGTATTGAGGTGAAGCCCTCTGTTTTCGACACATGGGTTCAGGTATGAAACAATATCTTGTGTATAACTAAAGATTGAATGTACTTATTAATCTTACAGTATATGTTCCATTTCAGACGCACCAGAATGTGAAGGATATGAATAATGTCTTTCTCACATTACAATGATCTAGCTTACTTATCCGGGAAGGATAGGTCTAGTAAATATATTTCTCAGTCAGCTAGAGATATCACAGACGAAGATTGGAACATGCAAGAGGAGGAGGGGGTGTTCTCAAGGGTATTATAGGCCTCAGATTCCTATTATTCAGAAGGAAGAACCGAACAACCCCACAAGCAGACAAACTAGGGGGTCTACCTCTTCTATGGGGGACAATACCGAGAGGATGACCACTTTTTCACTCAACTGTTGTCTTTTTGTGAACATGATGTTATTTTCTTTTCTCAGACTATTTTACTTATGTTTTATGTGAACTCTTTTTTTGTACTCGTAAGATTTTATTTTTTATGCCAAGTTGGTGTATTTCTCTGATATTTTGAAGTTAATGTTAACTAAGTATTATTTTATTGCATATTCAATTTCAATTCAAATACGAGCGTTCATAATACAAGCGGTAAATATAACCAATGAGTAAAGCCCAAAACATTCAAACTTTAAACAATAAGAGCCCAAATCTCATTTGAGATTAAAAAGGCCCAACAACATATTTAAACTGTAAATTCAATTAAAGGCCCACTTATCTTGGTTTGGTCTGGATTGGTTCACGCATTATGCGAACCGGTTTTGAAATGATTGTGAAACCGGTTCTTGAATGGAAGGCTAAGATTTGATTATGGTGATGGCTTGGTGTATGGCTGTGATGTTGCCACCCTTGCTATCTACCTTGTCGGTTCTTCATGCATATTCACCATGTTGATTCCACTTCTTCTTTGGCTATAAAAGCATGTTTTTGACCGAGTTGTCTCATTCTCGACTCACCTTGCCTCGCTTAGAGACGGCTGAGACTCTGGCGATTCTTCGTCGTGATCTTGGCCGATCTTTGTTGTTCTTCCTTCTTGTATGAACCTTTATCAGTGATAGTGACAATCTAGGCTCTCGAAAGCTTGGATTGTTGCTTCCTCGCTGGTGGAGCTTCTTGAGTGACGATTACAGCAGCCTCTTGTTGTAATCGTTGCTTATCTTGAGATTGTTGATACTTCTTTGCAAAGATTTGAAGAACAGATCATGTCTATAAAGGTAAATCCTACTTTCTTTTCTTTATTCTTCATAGTTTACAGTTTTGAGAAACTCTATTTCTCATTACTAACCATGTGTTTGTTGCTTCTGTGTTTTATGTCTTCTACTGTAAACATTGATGAGTGAGAGATAAGAAGAGAAAAGAACAATAAGAGATTTACGTGATTCGGCATTAATAGACTTACATCCACGGGTCAAACAGGTATGTACTTTATTTGTTTTCTTTTCTTTTGATCTTACTGTATTTTCAATCTACAACATTTACATTCTTACAACTGTTATATATACAAGCTGAAAGTGATAACGTACTAGGTAGAACACAAACTCATAAGATAGAGCCTAGGTGGTTAATGCTTAGGTGGAGCAAAGAGTTTGTTGAACTTCAGTTTTGTCTAAACTGAAGTTTGTTAGATGGCTGTTAGGGAAAAACACATAAAGTATTTGCAAGAAGCCTTGCTGTGTGAGGCTTCAACCATTTGACTTTTCATTCAAAAAACTAACACAAGCATTGTTTGATATTTATAATTTGCATAGTAAAAATAAAAAATAAAAAACATGAGTGTAAAATTATAAATGGAAAATTAAGCTTAACTTAATTCCTACACCAAACAGAGCTTAACTTAATACTCAACTTAACTTAATCCCTGCAACAAACAACTTAAACCAACTTAACATAATCTTTGCACCAAACACATATTAACTTAATCTCTCATATTAACTTAACACCCAGCTTAACTAACACCGACTAACTTAACCCTAATCACTCCACCAAACACGCCCTAAATAGATGTAATTTATTCTCAGTTCTTCCATCTATCTGCTTAGCCGCTTCACGGTGTGGCCGGCCTCCTCCAAATAGTCGCGCAAGGCACCTTTAATCTGGCAAACTTCATCAGTATCCAGACGAAGGATCTGGAGGATCAAGCTTGGGAGAGGCTCACTATTAGAGCGGTTTGGACTAATGGGTGAGGTATTTTGGATAGTTGAGGTGAAATTTGAGATAGATTGAACTCATAGTTTGGGGTAAGTTGTGTAGCTGCATCTGCATTTGATGAAATTGGAAGTGGCGTCGACTGCGATGGTGAAAATAGAGAGGGATTAAGAAGAGGAGAATGGCAGATTTCACCATCGATAAACTTTAGGGATTTGCAGAAATGGAGAGGTGAAGTAGAAGGAGATGAGACAAGGAATTTGTTAGTGGAGTGAAAAGTTAGGGAGTTATGATTTATTTTTTGTTCTTCTACTTCTACCGGATTTCAAGGAAGTGATTGTGAATATTGAAGAAATTAGAAGGATTCTAATGGATTGAGTTCTTGATTTTACTGGATGCATATGCATGAAGAGGTAGTTGGACGATTTGTGGACAGAAAGTCAGTGGTTGAAGAAGGACAGAGAGCAAATTCGATCATAAATTGGTGATCAGAAGGCTGAACCACTGCCGTTGCCGCCGGTTGAATCTCTTAACAAGGTACTATTAAATACTAATCAAAACCTTGATAAATAATGTATTTATCATAGTAAATATTTTATTTCAGTCATAATAAATACTTTATTTCACATATTTATTCAGTTATTTGCTCAATAAATATTGTATTTCAATTTCAATAAATATTGTATTTATCTATATACTTTGAATAATCACATCCATAAACTTGAAATAGTATTAAATACAGAATTTATTTATTTATTTATTTATTTATTCAAGTAGTATTAATAATCACATCATAAACTTCACATTCATAATTATTGTATTGATCTAATGAAATTCGAGTCGATACTTATTAATATAAAAGGGTATTATTATCTTTTAGCATTAAAACGAATTTTCTAAATTAAAATAGAAAATACTTTTGATAATATTTTACTTTTGCCTATATGACTGAGTTCTAAAAAAATCCTAAAAAAAATATAAATAAATTTATATAATAAAAAATAAAATTCATTATGAAAATAGGGATAATTTAAAATTACAAAACA
>JBBMEG010023606.1:0-25141 GCA_037832605.1 Cyclanthera cordifolia | reverse complement strand
TAGCCCAAATGGAAACCTCAATGACTAACCCGAACCAATACAAACTCAACCCGACTACGAACCTTCACTAATCTTATCAAAAAGACCGAACCACACGATAAAGAAAAATGAGCTTACTCGCAGCTACAAGCCGAGCCCGAAGACTGCCTTAGAGAGAGATCGGGATCGAGCCGGCTGAGGGAGAAATAGATCGGGTTTGGGTCGCGGCCGTTGCGGGTCACGGCCGTTGCGTTGCGGTGAGGCGTGGGTGAGTGGCGTGAGGTGGGTGGTGGCGTGGGTCGCGAAGAGCAAAGAGAGAGAGAGAGAGAGATAGAGAGAGAGAGAGAGAGAGCTCGCGGCTGGGGGTGGGTCGTAGTCAGCGGTGGCGGCGAAGTGCGGTGAGGGTGGGTCGTCGGCGGTGGTCGCGGCTGAGGGTGAGATTGAGAGGAAGGGCGTGAAGGGGGTGGGGTTCCAAGAAGAGAGAGACAGAGGGGAGGGGGCTGCGATTGCAGAAAGTGGGAGGGGAAAGTTTTGTTTATTATTATTATTATTATTATTATTATTATTATTATTTTTAAATAAAATTTAAATTTTAAAATACCTTTTAAAACTCACCTTAAAATGGTTTGTTACATTAAATGTAACAAGTTGATATTATAATTGAAAAAGATATAGACTTACCCAATGTAACAAATAATGAGAGTATAGCCAATTTTTTCCATCTCACAATATTGCAAAATGTCTTCTCTGGCAAGGAAGTAGTTGTTATGAAAACCAAACATATTTTCGGTAAGATCTACTTGTGTAGCATGTCACTATCACTCATACTATGTTTGACAAAGTGAAAAACCAGCTTGATTGTGGTTGGAAGAGTCATGTATGATTGATGAGATTGTGTATCTGACACAACCTTCTTACCTTTGTTTGGAAGTGACGGTTATGACAATAAATTTAATCTATTATTAGTAAAATAATAATGTGGTACATACTATAAAGAGGAAATGTAAAATTAAACACTGATTTCGATACATTGGTTGTCTTAATAATCCATGTACGCGACCATGGCACAAAATTGTTGACGATTTGTCCAAGGTATTGAAGCTCGTCGTTTAGAGGAATTGGAATGTTTAAATCTTCATTGTTTCCAATTATTAAATCCACTAGGACGCGGGCGTTGTACTTTCCTAGTGGAAGACCATGAATCTTAGAAGGTGCACCGCTCGATTCATACATTGTGCCAATGGCAACGATGTTTTCTATATTTTCAATTGCAAGTTGCATGGCATGCCACACCCTTCAAAGAAACACATAGTGAGAGTAATACTGATATTAATTAGATAATGTAAGAAATGAAATTAATTTAATAATATGAAACTCACTTCTCCTATGTCTTGGACATCCGGATAGTCAATACATGGTTCTTTGATGACTTGAGGCGTTTGAAGGATCTCATTTGCTTGCCCCATTGATTCTTCCGGTATTAGGTGTGATTGATCATGATTACTTCTCATACAAAGAGATCAACCAACTTGGACAAGCCATCTTAAAAAAAATAGATGGAGATAAAAATTGACCCATGCCCCTAACACGTCCTCGATGCTCGAGTGTTCCCAAGACTTCTGTAAAAATATCTGCACCTCAATGTGCATTTTCCAACTTATTCTGAAATTAAAATATTATCAATTAAATTGAAATTAATCCATCAAAGATTTTAAGTGTTAACTGTACTGTCAATTAAACATACTTATAATTCGATTGGAGGCTTCAATCGTGTCTTCATTGACATACACTTTATCCTTTCCCTTTCGCGCTTCCATTCATAGTAGTGCACGTGAGAATGAATCAGATTTAATATTTACACCCTAAATCCACCAAAGAATGAATTAGTAAAGTGGAATAAATAATCATAACATATAATATATATTAAGGTTTAGAATTCTTACTAGCTCATGACCGAGTTGAGCATAACCCTTTTTCGCCATACGGTGAGGATATTTAAGAAGATTTCGTCTCTTTTTTTGCTCTTCACTATATTTTTGTCTTTGACACATTAGTAATATGCTAAACATTAAAATAATATACAAAATACAAAAGAAGTAGTTACCTTAAATTCCTCTGATCATAATCGAATGTTTACAAAATAATCGACTGTTCTTGTGTGATAAATGAATATTTAGTATGCGGATGTACTAACTTCTCATAGTCTTTTTTTATAAACGGCTTGATATAATCTTTAGTGAGATTGTATCTAAATGTTCTGAATGTCCTCACCATAGACATTATGATCCTATGTTTGGACATAGGATCCACGTGAAATGACATCTGTTTAAAATAGAATAATATCGTGTTAGTTATAGTATGTAATACACGATAATATTTAGTTAAATAAGTATTTACCTCTATGCAATCCCAGACATTCTCTTTTAATTGATGGGGGACATCACCCCAAGTAGCATAGGTGAGAGGTATATGTGATATGACGCATACACCAATATAACTACGTAATTCTTCGCACTATCTCAGATTCCTTGACCCGTAGAGTTATATTGAATCGCATTGTTCTCCAGCCATTCTTTCCTGAGCAAGCTCACGCAAGACTGTCATGCCTCTAATGAACCTGTTTCGAGCAGGTCTGTTCACGGGTGTACCGTCAGCATGACCGCTCTCCGAGCTAGACATGATGTCAATCTGCACAAGAGAGAAGATATGTTAAAAATATATAATTGGTTAAATTATCTTCAAAATGATTAATATATAAGTGAACGATTCATTATCACAATCACTAACCTATTTATTTATCTATGTACCCTCACAATCATTTCTAATATAGGTGAACGAGTCATCATCAATAATATTAGGCAATGTGTCGATGACCACCGTACCTACAATTTTTGCCGATATCAACTTCATCATGAACATGATCTTCAACCATTCTTTCTAGATGTATCAAAATCGCCGATCGACGAGGATCAAGTGGGTTTTTTATATAGAATACCTACTTCACTTGAGTGCCTAAAATGAAGGTCAGATTTATGTCAAATGCAATTAAGGTTTACATTTGTAAATCCAATGTCGTCTACATTAATTCCATAATTATTTTCCACCCAATCACATTTGAATAAAACGACTGTAAAGTTATGATAATTAAGCTCACAAATTTCTTGAAGTACGTCATAAAAAGTCATTTCTGACATAAGGGGATTTTTGTCCTTCGAACTAGAAACTTGCAAAGTTTGTGCCGTTATCATAACTCCACTATTCTGCACACTGCTAAGATCATCTCGATTTTTTGTATGATATTGAATATCATTGACCATATATCTATAATAAAGAGTCACTTCTGAATGAAGTCCATGTGATTTCCACCTCAACGTAGATGATATAGAATTGTTGTGAAGCCCTAAAGCGAGCCCAGCACGATCACGCAACCAACTACTGAATTTTCGATTACGTTTGTCTTGAAGCCATTTTTTATTTTTAGACCAACTAGTATTCAATTTAGACAACATCGACATGTGTTGATCTTAAAATGGAAGCACAATGTCTAAGATATGTAGTCAATACAAATGAGCTTGATCAATCATATTCTTAGTTGGTGTTTTATAATTTGCAGTAGATAATGGTCGATCAATCTTATTTGCATCTAAATTATTTGATGACACAATCCAACAGATACAACTCCTTGTCAAAATCCAGAACAAAACTCTATCGACTCTTCTACTATATAATTTTCTCCAATGCATCCCTCCGGTCGATTTCCATTACGAACATAACATTTCAAAATCTTCATATATTTTTTAAAATGATACATCCACCTCAAATAAACTTGTCCACAAAATTCTATCTATCGTACAAGATGAACCACAAGGTGAACCATTATTGTGAAAAATGATTGTGGAAAAAACTTCTCCAAAAGACATAAAATGACCACTTAAGCATCTTGCAATCCTTTCAACTTAGTTGAATCTATCGAATGAGAACATATAGCATTAAACAAAAAATATAGATGAATGTTAGCGTATCGAACATGTTTAGGAAAAATACCACGAACTGCTACAGGTAGTAGTTGTTGCATCAAAACATGATGGTCGTGCGATTTTAACCCGTAAAGTTTCAAATCACTAATCGAAATGATTTTACTTATGTTGGATGAATATCATTCAGGTACTTTAATTTCAGATAATGTTTTACACACGCTCAATTTATGATTTTTTGTTAGTGTGTAACATGCTGGAGAAAAGAATATTCTTTTCTCTCTCATTTTTGGGCTAACTCGGATCTGATATTCAATTCAAGTAAGTATTGACGTGTTTTTAACCCATCTTTTGTTTTGCAAGGAATATCAAGCAGAGTTCCAATATTATTAGAACAAACATTTTTCTCGATGTGCATGACATGTAAACAATGTCGCACGTTTAAATGTTTCCAATACTCCAATTCAAAAAAAAAAAAAAAAATTGATTTCTTCTTTCAATAAGTGTTTGCATGTTGTTCTTTTCTATGTCCTTTACCATGAGTAAATTGAATAGTATTTAGTTCTGCAAGAATCTTTTCACCGCTTAACGGTTCAGGAGCTACTTTAAATTCTTGTTCCCCATTAAAAGCTTTCTTTTGTCGTCTATATGTGTGCCGAATAGATAGATATCTCTGATGTCCAAGGTATGCCTTCTTTTTTCCTTTAGGTAAATAAGTAGATGTTGTTTTCTCTCCAAATATCGAACATGCATGATACCCTTTTACATTACACCCACACAAATTATCGTATGCATGAAAATCATTAATGGTCTACAACAAAATAGCTTTCAAGGTGAAACGTTGTTGACGGTCTGCATTAAAACATTTGATACCTCTATTCCTTAGCATTTTCAGATTGTCAACTAATGGTGCTAAATAGACATATATGTCATTTCCTAGTTGTTTGGGTCCAGAAATCAATACATTTAACATCAAGTATTTACGCTTCATGCACAACCATGAAGGTAGATTGTAAGTCACCAACATCATTGGCCAACAACTATATCTAGTACTTTGGTCTCCGTGTGGATTTACACCATCTTTTGATAAGGCTAGACGTAGATTCCTTGATTCTAAGCAAAATTCGGGTCATCTTTCGTCTATTTGTTTCCATAAGAGTGTATCTGCTGGATGTCTTATATTCTCATCGACTTGCTGGTCAGAAGCATGCCAGGTCAATAATTTTGAAGTTTCTTTATTTCGAAACATTGTTCAAATATTGGAATGGGAGAGAAATAGCACATGATTTTTACTATAATATTTTTACCCCCTACTTGCACATTATTCGAAACTTTCCATTTTGATGTTCCACATGTAGGACATAATTCGACGTTAGCAAGTTCTTTTCGATACAAACAACCGTTATTGATGAGGCATAAATTTTTTCATGATTCATTCCTAATGTACTTAACATTTTCTTGGCCTAATATGTAGATATCAGAATTTTATTAGGACAATACAATAGAATGCTCAATAGTTCTAACAACTCTGTGAAACTCTTATCGCTCCATCTATACTTTGCTTTCAAATTTTAAAAAGCTTAATCAATGCAGATATCTTAGTAAAATTATTACAATTTGGGTATAATGGTTTCTTGGCATCCTCTAATGATTGCTCAAATATTGGAGATTTGTCGTTAAAATAATCGTGTGCAGCCTCAAACATACATAGTTTGTCATCCAAATCCGCATCTATAATTTGATCGATTAGAACACTTTCAATATTGCTTCTTTTCCTCGATATAAATTCTCCATGCCAAATGCATGTGTCATAACTTTGATCCTACCATTTTACACATAAATGGTCTCTTACTATATTCACATTTTGGTACTTGGCATTCACACATTTCAAACATGAACAACAAACAACATTTGACCCTTTGAAATGTCGTATCACATTTTCTATAATAGTCTAACTCCTAAAATATATTCTTATAATATTCGATCATTAAGCATCCACAATTATCCATATCCAAACTAAAATTATACCTACACATAATAAAAATCCAAACACAAATTTTTAAGGCACTAATTTAAAATTCAAAAAATTAGTCACTACTTTAAAAATCAAAAAATTAGTCACTACTTTAAAATTCAAAAAATTAGTCATTACTTATAATACAAATTTAACATACAAAATAAATAAAAGTATTTAAAACATATAAAATAAATAAAACTATTTAAAACATATAACTAAACCCACAAACAAATTCCTAAAAAATTGCATTCGTACCTTTGAAATGTAAGAGGTAGAAGAGAAGAGCCCGAAACCGTTCAACAAGTTGTAAAAGTAGATGAAAATGAGGAGGAAAAGCAATTCTTCTCCCTCCAAATCTTATTTAAGTCCTATATTTTTTTGGTTTATTTTCATCCTTGTCATTTTTTTAATCTTTCATTAAAACATTTATTCATGACTAAACTTTGAATTGCAGTTGATTAATTTTATTTATCTTTGGTGAGTAAATTAGCATGTTGTTTAAAAAATAATTTTGACCGAGGATAGCATTTAATTGACATATCGTCTTGTTTATTTCGTTGCAAATTGCATGTTAGCATATTACTTAAATTTCTCTTCAATCACAACACATGTTAGTTTAATATTGTCAATTTTGTCATAATTATATGTTTATTGAATCGAATCATAATATGTTCTCTGTTTGAATTTTGATTCATAATATGCAATTAAATTTATGATTGATTCATAATTTTTGTTTCATTTTAATTGATTGATTGTTAAAGATAAAATTTAGTTCAATTAAATACTTAATGAGGATTTTTAATTCACAATGATTTCTTGATTTCTTCAATAAAAAAAAAGAAGTGATGTTTGAGTTTTAATTTAGCAATTAATGAATCTTAAATAAATTTGGTCCAATATGATTTTGTTTGACGGTTTTGTCTAGACTCGGGTTTGTAAGTATCTGTAGAGTACACCCCTGGTAATTGACTTTACAATCAAATTAGTCAATTTTTTTTTTACTTCATTTAAATATATATATATATATATATAAATATATATATATATATAAATATAGATATATATTGGATTTTTAAAATAAGAACCCTTCAATTTTTCTCAATTTATTGTTTTCAAAATTAGATTTCTGAATTAAGAACTCTCCAATTTTTACAAATTTGTTGTTTTCAAATTGAGTGTCTTAAATAAGAACTCTTCAGTTTTTCTTAATTTATTGTTTTTAAAATTGGATTTCTGATATAAAAACCCTCCAATTTTTCCCAATTTATTGTTTTCAAAATTGAATTTCTGAAATAAGAACTCTTTAATTTTTTCTTAATTTATTATTTTTAAAATTCGATTTTTGAAATGAGAATCCTCCAATTTTTCTCAATTTACTATTTTTAAAATTAAATTTCTGAAATAAGAATCCTCCAATTTTTCTCAATTTATTAGTTTTAAAATTGGTTTTCTGAAATAAGAACCTTCCAATTTATCTTAATTTATTATTTTTAAAAATGGACTACTGAAATAATAACCCTCTAATTTTTCTCAATTTTTTATTTATAAATTAGATTTCTAAAATAAGAAACCTCCAATTTTTCTTAATTTATTATTTTTAAAATTGGATTTTTGAAAGAAGAACTCCATTTTTTTCCAATTTGTTAATTTCAAAATTAGGTTTCTCAATTAAGAACCTTCTATTTTCTTTATTTATTATTTTCAAATTGGATTCCTGAAATAAGGATCCTCAATATTTCTCAATTTGCAGTTTTTTTTTTAAGAAAACGAGTTTATGAAATAAGAACTCTTCGCTTTAAACCATTAAAATCAAAATTATTTTATTTCTATTTTAATTAAACTTTAAAATTTGTTTTACTGAAATTCTAATTTGAAGTTAAAGTTGTCTTCTCTCTTTTTGGGCTTCAGTTGAAACTCTAGAAATACACGAAATTCTTCAAAATTTCCTATCAAAACAAATATCTTTATGAGTGATAACTGGTGTTTATGTCTTAGATTACAATTTAAGACATGCATGGAATTGTTTCAAGAAAAATTCCATGACGGACCATTGGTTAATATATATTTCCTAATGTTCTTGAGCGAATAATTTATTCCAAGAATTTTTCTAATCGCCTCGAGCCACTCATATTTATTAATTCATGTTTTGTCAATAAATGTGAATTGATATGATTGTGACAATCAAAAATAAAATACAAAAATATTTATAATTTATTTATTTTTAATAAAATAATAGGATGATTTTAAAATAAAATGTGGTAACCGTTTTTCGAAAATGAGTGTTGTAGGGATGCTGACATCTTCCCTACACTCAATCGATTCCCGAACCTTAAATCTTGTTTTGTACAGTTTTTCTACTTTTATAATCGTAGATCAATCACACCCGCTAGATGATTGGCGACGACTCCAAACCTAGCTCTCACCTCGAAAGAGACCTTTAGGGACGGCCTTCGGCCACTCCGCGTGGCAATGACGTTGCGACACAATCAATTTTATAAACGAGTAAAATAAATATATAAATAAAACTCAAATAAAACATCAAAGATCAAACATAGTGTCATAATCAAAACTCAAATAAAACATCAAAGAAGATACATATGGCCTAATCAAAACTCTAATAAAACATCAAAGATGAAACATGTGGCCTAAAAACTAGATGGACTTTAAGATTAGAATGTAGTTCCATTTAAAAAATTTGACAATAAATCGAGTAGTCTACATATCTTAAAAATGCCACGAAGTTATGAGATATACACATTAAATAGAGACAGCATCATTCATATCAACCAGCGTTTACATCAAACATAAATCTTAGATACGAGGAACAATCATTTTCATTAACAATTACCCGCTTCATTCAAATTGGATAACATTCTATTGGTTTTATTAGTTTTAATATTATTCTTGTAAATATAATAAGGAAAAATATATCTTATTATATTATTTGTTCTATTTATTAGTTTCCTTTCCTAGGTAGGAATGTTAATGTTACTATTTAAGTAACATGTTTTGTATCATTATTAGTAGAGAGAAATAAAATAAGGATTTTCTTCATATTATTTTGGACATGGTATCAGAGCCAAACCCTAACCAAAAAACCCTAATACATCACCACTACTTCGTAGCAACCGTCCAGCCACCCTGTTCACGGTGACTTCTCCAGTCGTTTCGTTCGCGCATCTACTCTATTTCGCAGTTCTGTTCGCGCATCTGCTCGATTTCGCAGCTCTGTTCGCGCACCTGCTCGTGCTTCACACGTTGTTTAGTTCGTTGTTCGCAACAACTCCGTTCGTGCGTCTGCTCTGGTTTCGCCTGCGTCTGCAGCTCTGTTCCGTTTCGCTCTGTTCGTGACTGCCCAGTTTTACGCCGTCTTCCATCTACGCGCACGATTTCAGTGATGTCTGCGTGCGACTCCACCTGTACGACTGCTTGCTGTTTCACAATTTTCCAGTTTACTTGCTTGCTGATTCACAGTTTTCCATGTTCAAAATAATTATGTCAGAGGCTAAAGAAGTGATTGCGAGGCTACCCAATAATAGTCATATAATTCAGATAACGACCATTCGGTTAAATGGTGACAACTTCCTTCGTTGGTCACACAGCGTTAGAATGTTCATCCGAGGCCAAGGCAAGATAGGATATTTGACTGGCGATAAGGAAGTTCCTCAGAAAAATGATCCGACATTTCCTGTATGGGATTCAGAGAATTCCATGGTTATTACCTGGCTAAAAAATTCCATTACCAAAGAAATAGGCAGAAATTATATGTGTTATGCAACGGCTAAAGAATTATAGGATAGTGTTACTACGATGTATTCCGACCTGGAAAATCAGTTGCAGGTTTTTGAATTAAATCTCAAACTAGGAGACGTGAAACAGGGAAGTAATTCTGTAACCCAATATTTTCACTCTTTAAAGAGAATTTGGAAGGATCTTGACTTATTTGATAATTATGAATGGAAATCCACTGAGGACCAGAAACATTATAAAAAACTTGTTGAAAACGGTCGTATTTACAAATTTCTAGCTGGTCTCGATGTAGAATTTGATGAAGTACGAGGTAGAATTCTTGGTAAGACTAACCTTCCTACGATTAGTGAAGCTTTCTCAGAAGTTCGTAGGAAAGACAGTCGTCGGTATGTCATGATTGGAAGAAAGTCGGTGGATACAGTAGAAAGTTCATAGTAGATGCTACGATGAATCAAGCTTCCTCAAATAAAGCTATCAAACCCCGAGTTACATGTGATTTCTGTCATAGACCATATCATAATAGGGAAAATTGTTGGAAACTTCATGGGAAACCTGCTAACTACAGTAATAGTAGACAGGGGGAGAAGTATACTCGTCCTCCTACAAATAGTGCAAATCATGCTGAATCAACTGTATTGAATAAGTAGCAAATTGATCAACTTCTGAAATTGTTAAAGGACACTTCTTCTTCATCTGGTAATCCTAGTGTCTCGTTGGCACAAACAGGTAACTATCCTCGTAACTTTTCATGTTCTAGTTCAGCTCCATGGGTTATACATTCTAGAGCATCAGATCATATGACAAACTCGCCAAAACTGTTCCAAACCTATTCCCCTCTATACTATGATAAAATCAGAATAACTGATGGTAGTTATTCTCCTGTCTATGGAAAAGGAGACATCAATTTATCCTAAAAAATTTCTCTACAAAATGTTCTTCATGTCCTTAAACACATTCATATAGCGAACAATAGCAAAACACCAAAAGCCTGGTTTATTTATTTGACAAACAAGTTATCTTGAATATACTTTACTGAACTCATAAGATGAGTTAATCTTAATGTTGAAGCAACTTTTTATTAATGTATTTTAATTAGTTTTACAACAATGGAGATTATAGATTTGAGCACACGACCTCTCATTCATCGGGTCTACCATAATGCCTCTAAGCTATTGTTCTTGTAGGCAAATGATCAAGTAACTTACATGTACTTCATCCATTTTTATAGAACAAGTTCGTGTATTTGGATCATTAATTATAATAATTGATGTGCCATAAGCTCTTATTTCAACTATAATAATTATCCAGTTATATATTAATAATGTTGTAGGATCAAATATCTCGAAAGACTCGGAAGAGATTGGGACCCGCACGAATGATAAATAAGCCAATGTCGACCCCCCGGGGATCGGCCACGCCATTACCGACCCCTCGGGGGTCGGCCACACTTTTTTCGACCCCCCGGGTGTTGGCCTCACCATTGCCGACCCCCCGAGAATTGGCCAAATGGAGGCCACAACCCCCAAGAGTCGGCCAAGTCCATTTCCGACATCCTAGGGGTCGGCCAAATAGAGGCCACAACCCCCGGGGGTCGGCCAAGTCCATTTCTGACCTCTCGGGGGTCTGTCTTGTCATTACCGACCTCCCGGGGGTTGCACCCTGTGACGTCCCCCGTTACATCGAGTAGGTCAGTCTGAGTGGGTTGGTCGTGGAGGTCAAGACTCTACCCCAGGAGTCGACCGAGTCCAAGTAACGTAGGCGGACGCTACACCCCGTGGCGTCCCCGGTTACAACGAGTACGTCAACCCGAGTGGGTTGGTCGTGGATGTGAGGACCCATAAGGGCTGACCGAGTCCAAAGCCGACCTTTGAGGCGGACGCCCGAGTAGGCTAACCCAGGTGGGTTGGTCGTGGAGGTTAGGATTTTCATGTGGATAAGTTCACCAAATCCAAAGTAGCGTTAAGGGACGCTGCACACCCATGGCGTCCTAACACCACAACGAGAAGGTTGCACCTTTAAGGGGGTCAGGCATGGAGGTGAGAACCTGGCAAAGTTTTCCGAGTCCAAGTAACTTTGGAAGTCAAGGCCGTTACACCTCCAAAGGGTAACATTCAGGAGTTACACCGGTATTCATACCCGTCTTAATGACATACGTTTCTAACGGCCAGTCATTATATCGACATAAGTGAGCTGCAGCGGTTACGAGACCGACTACTATAAAAGTCAAGTCATTTTTCCGTCCAAGGGACGGATCCTAAGCTAAGTACTCTTAAGCCATTCTTAGTATTCCAAACTATTCCTCTAAATTTCGTTTTTGACTTAGACATCGGAGGCCATGTTGCTCACATTACATTGGTGTGCCCTAGTTTTACTTTTTTGCAGGCCCTTTCATCCTCAGTTAAAACAAATTCACTATGGATATTCGTTGACCATTTTTCGGCATCAACAGTTGGAGCCGTCTATGGGGACGAGATAGTGCTCTACCCAAAAAAAGCTAAAAAATTCCAATCCATTTTCCTGCAAAAATGTTGAATATTGGAAACGGCCACCACCACGATGTCGATGGAGAATTGGGCGTCGAACACGCTCCGAGAAAGATTGCCTCTAAAGGGCATGATGTTGTTCACGTCGAAAACCACCCGGATCCTGAGGGTGGGGTAGCTAGACAGGATTCGGAGCGTGAAGATCCAAAGTTCACAACTTTGGAGGAACGAGTGCAAGGAATGGCGGAGAGTTTGAGTCGCCTGGTGGAGGTTCTCCGTCAACCACCTCCGGCTCAGACAGCTGATGCTGGGAACCAACAAGCCCTGCAGGAGGCGGTGTAGCGATAGCCTGCTAAGAAAAAGGCTGTGGCGGAAAAAATAGCTCTGTTAGTTCGGGACCCTGCCAAAGAGAAAGCCCTAGCTACGGAGGCACCAAAAAAGGCTCATTCCCTGCACCGAAGACCGGTCGAGCGACTTCGACTAGGCGGTAATGACCGAAGGAAGAAGCATTCGGTCCACCAAAGGATCGAATCGAAAATGGCGGAGTCTTCTCGGATGCACTCAGCCCAAAGTAGCCAGCCAATGAGTACCACACGAGAATCATCCACACACTGTCCCTCGGAAGCTCCATGTGCCCGTACGGTAGGATTAGACTTAAGAGCGGATCTCAGGGAGGTGCTCAACTAACACTAAGAAGAGGCAGAGGCTGATAGAGCCGAGGTACAACCTTGGCTGGCCCAATTTCGTCTCTTTCAAGACCAGTTGGGAAGCATGAAGAAGGCGCATGACCAAGACAGACTAGATCTGGACAGCTTGGTCGACCAGGTCAACCCTCCCTTCACTGACGAAATCATTGAGGAGTCCGTCCTATCAAAATTCAAACTCCCTACAATCACGAAGTACGTCGGATCTATGGATCGTGTTGAGCACCTAGATTCCTACCGGGCATGGATGGAGCTACATGGAGTCCGAGACGCAATCAAGTGCCGAGCGTTCTCATTCACGCTCGCGGGACCAGCTCGAAGATGATTCAGGCAGCTAAAGTGTAAGTCTATTGTCTCCTTTCGAGAGTTGGCCAGAGCTTTCGTCACCCAATTCTTGGGAGGGCGAGATCAGAAAAAACGGGTCACCTATCTACTGACCGTGAGGCAAATGAGTCATGAGACTGTTCGGGAGTACATTTCCCGCTTCAACAACGAGGTGTTACAAATTGAAAGGGTTCTCTGACAGCACGACTCTTGCAGCAGTCGTGGCCGGACTCAGGGATGAAAAGTTTCTGTGGTCTCTGGGAAAAAGAGCTCAATCATGTATGTCGAGCTCTTAACCATTTCACAAAAGTACATGATTGCTGAGAACTAGTCAATTCTCGAGGAGGCACCGAAGTAAGGCGCTCCATTCCAGAGTGCGAGAAGTCACTCAGCCATCGGGAGGTTGAGTACAAGGAGTCGTGAAAGCGAAGGGCGGAAGAACGCCTAGTGAAAAAAGAAAAGACCGAACGACGAGGAGTACCCCCTAGCCGGTTCGAGAAGTACACTCCAACAGCGGTTCCCATCGAAATTATCTTGATGGAGATTCAAGATAATAAGAAGCTGAAATGGCTAAGCCAGATTAAAGCAGGATCCAACAAAAGAAATAATAGCAAGTATTGCCTATTTCACATGGATCACGCCCACGCTATTTCTGACTGCTACGATCTGAAATAGTCCATAGAGTCCCTTATTCGCAGAGGCCAATTGGATAGGTACGTAGATTAGGGTGGAAAGGCGACCGAGTCCCCTAGCAAGAAAAGGGGAGGCGACAAGTCACCACCGCCGCAGAAGATTAGAACAATCATCGGAAGACCAGATGGAGGGGAGTACAACCGGAGACGGAAGGACAATGTGAGGCAGGCTAGAAGCGCACTAAGGGGCGAAGAAGTGCGCATAATGGAAGCAGTGGACGAACAACTTGCCTTCACCGTTGCTGATACTGCAGCATTACACTAGCCGCACAATGACGCCTTAGTGGTGTCCCTGACCATATCCAACATCCGCGTTAGGACTCTCCTGTGGAAGAGTCGACCAAGTCCAAGTAACGTTTGGAGGCGTCGCACCCCGTGGCGTCTCCCAATACAACAAGTAGGTCAGCTCGAGTGGGTTGGTCGTGGAGGTCAGGACTCTCTCCTAAGAGTCTATCGAGTCCAAGTAACACAGGCAAACGGTGCACGCCGTGGCATCCCCGGTTACAACGAGTAGGTCAACCTGAGTGGGTTGGTAGTGGAGGTGAGAACCCGTAATGGTTGACCAAGTCCAAAACCGACGTCTGAGGAGGACGGTCGAGTAGGCTAACCCAGGTGGATTGGTCCTGGAGGTTAGGACTTTCCTATGGAAAAGTCAACCAAGTACAAAGTAGTGCAAAGGGACGCTGCACACGCGTGGCATCCTAGCGCTACAACGAGAAGGCTGCACCCTTAAGGAGGTCGGCAATGGAGGTGAGGACCTGCCAAGTTTGACCGAGTTCAAGTAACTCCGGAGTCAAGGCTGTTACACCTCCAAACGGTAACGGTCAGGAGTTACACCGGTATTCATATCCGTCTTAATAACAGACGTTTATAACGGCCAGCCATTATTGCCATAAGTGAGCCGCAGCGATTACGAGATCGGCTGCTATAAAAGTCAAGTCATTTTCCCGTCCAATGGACGGATCTTAAGCTAAGTACTCTTAAGCCATTCTTAGTATTCCAAACTATTCCCCTAAATTCCATTTCTGACTTAGCCATCAGAGGCCCTGTGGCTCACACCACACCCGGTGTGCCCTAATTTTGCTTTTTTGCAAGCCCTTTCGTCCTCAGTTAAAACAAATTCATTGTGGATATCTGTTGACAATTTTTCGGCATCAACAAATAATAAATTTTATATTTTAATAATATTATGTTATAATATTGCACCTCAAACAATGGTTATGATTGATTAAACTCATTCTTACATTTCTATATAATGATTAAAAATGGAGTTCATGATTCCTTAACAATTTAAAGTTACCAACAATTTTAGCCTCTAGCCTCGCGTGACCATTTCTATATTCTTACCCAAACTTGACGCACCCCCAAGCCTACTATCATCACTTTCTGAGCCTTCTAGCAATCAGTTAAAGTGTTTCGCGCATGTCCGATCCTCTAATTATTGGTTCCCTTTGCGTGTGATGCACTTCTCGACGTCGCCAACGAGTGTCGCCATATTGTTCATGAAAAAATTTCCAAATTGTCTAATGTAGGTCATTTCTATGCTCTGAGTTCGCTTTTGATAGTCTGAGGTGCTAACTCTGACAGTTAGTGATCTGTTGGCGAGTTTTAGTTGGAAAACTCTAAGAGGCTACAATTTGAGATTTTAGGAACATTTTAAGTGGAACTTGGCCAAGGTAAGAGGACCCTTTACCCTAACTTAGGACTTGTGGGTAATTACGAGCATGTGTATGAGGTAGATAGACTTATTGATCTTCTTGTTGCTTAGATGAACAAGATTATATAATGTTCGACTCACTACAAAAATGTTTATAATTTCTGACAAAAAAAAAAAAAAAAAATATCGACAAATGTCAAAATACCCGCCAGCAAAAGTATATCCTTGACGGCAAAATAACCTTTGAAAAATTCTTCGGAAAAAGCCCATCGAGAAAAGAATCGTCAACGGAAAAAGTAAGCCATCGACACAACTCTTTTTCCTGATCACATATTACCGTTGCTTAATACCATCATCCATAAAATTCTTAAATAATCATAATCATACATTAATTCTTATATATATATATATATATATGAGAAATGTCAATAAGTTTACAACATCCATAACCTTATCCAAAATTCAAAATAATTAACGTTCACATAAAAGATATCAGGACTAAGGTACATAATACATATAAAAGACATGCATTTGAAAGATACTATATATATTGGTAAAGTTAATACTATTGAGGCAGAAAATTGGTCAACCAATATGAACTATACAATTTCTTATAGTAGCCGGTCTCGTAACCTTTGTGGCTCAATTAATGACTACTTAATGACCAGCCGTTAGAAACGTCCGTCATGAAGCTTTGAATGAATACTGGGGTAACTCCTGACCGTTTCCCTTAGAGGTGTAACGGTCTTGACTTAAGAGTTACTTGGACTCAGGCAACCTTTGCTGGTCTTCACCTTCATGGCCGACCCCTTGAGGGGTGAGGCCTTCTCGATGTAACTCAAGGACGTTGCACCCAACATGTGCGACGTTCTTAAATGTTACTTGGACTTGGTCGACACGTCCACACGAGAGTCTTAACCACGATGACCAAACCTCTTAGGATTGGCCAACACGACCGATCTCCTTAGAGGTCGGCTTTGGTCTCGGTCAACGCTTATGGGTCTTCACCTCCACTCTTGGCTGTTATCAGCGGATCCAGTCGTTACTTAGGACACGGTCGACTTCTCATGGAGTGTTGTAACCTCCATAACCTATTCTTGGAGGATCTAGGCTTACTCGTTGTAATTCCTGACCATTACTACCTTATGACACAATGGTCTTAGAGGTTACTTGGACTCGGCTAACTCCTAGGGGGAGTTCTAACCTCCACGATCGACCATCGGGGGTTAAACCTACTCTAACCGACCTCGAAGAGAGCCATATTGGCCTTGGCTAATCCTTAGGGGATCATAGTCGCCATGGCCGGCCCTCGGGGGGTCTCAACCTACTTTGGCAGACCCCCGAGGGGTTGGAATAGGCTTGGGCGGCCTCGTGGAGTTGTGGCCACCCTTGGCAAACTCCTAGGGGTCGTGGCCTATTTTGGCCGACCACCTGGGTTTTTTGGCCTCCCTTGGCCGACCTCTTGGGGTCTCGATCTCCTTTGGCCGACCCCTAGGGTTATGGCCTCCTTTTGGATGACCCCTTAAGGGCCTCAGCCTACCTTTACCGACTCTTGGGGGGTCGGAATGGGCTTGGTCGACCCCCTATGGGTTGTGGGCTCTCTTGGTCGACCTCCGAGTGGTCGAAATGGATTTTGCCGACCCGGTAGGGAGGAGGGTTGTCCTTGTCAGGGTATTTTGAGATATTTTAGTTTATAACATATCTTGTTAAACTCGTTACGTAGATGACTAGGAACAAATACGTTGCAAATGCAGCCAAATACTCTAAAGTAGCTAATTATAGGTTCAATGTCCTATAGTATCTCAAATGGTGAGATGAAACCTTACCATGGTTAGGGAAGTTTATTGATCACATCGATCGTAATTTGTATGACTTCGACCCAAAATCTTCTTAAGACATTCTTTGCATGTAGCATGCTTTGACAAATCTCTCTAAAATGTTGATTCTTTCTTTTGCTACACCATTTTGTTGTGGTGTGTTGACATATGTAAACTGTTGATGTATCTTGCACTTCTGTAAAAAACAATTATACTCATCAGACGTGTATTCTCTTCCATTGTGTGAGCGTGGGCAACGAATCTTCATTTCTACTTCTTCTTTGACCGTTTCTTGAAATTTTGAGAATGTGTCAGACTTTTCTTTTGTGAAGAAAATTCACATATATCTTGAGTAGTCGTCAAATGAATGTCACCATGTACCGCATTTCGCTAATTGATGTTTGCTTGACTAGATTTAACATTTTAGAGTGAATGACTCTAATGGTTTCTTTGCTCTAAAATTTAACCCCCTATATGGAAATTGATGAGTTTTACCATACTGACATCTAGCATAAACAATATCTACTTTGACTTCATGTTGAGGTTGGCCTTTGAGCACAGATTTCTCTATAATCACCTGCAAGTTATAATAGCCAATGTGTCTTAACCTTGCGTGCCATAAGTCCGATGTCTGATTCTTTCGCGTTTTGTCAACATAGGCAGACTCCGTAGAAAGCACATAGACATACTTCTCTCTTCGTCCTTCCATGGTAGGATTTCTCAATATCTTCACACTTTCATAGACTTTCACATCTTTCAACTCAAATAAGACGTAGTTGCATGATGTTATTAGCTATAGTTGCCTGATGTTATTAGCTATGACATTGACAACACAAGTTCTTCTTTATACCTGGTACATGATAGACATTATATAGTATTACTAGGTACAATCATCATGTTGCTGATCTGAGCAATTGGCAGCTGTGTGTCGATAGTTGTACATACTACATGACTCCCTTTGTACTCCTTCTTGTATCCGAGTTTTCTATGATAGCCATTCATATGATTTGAGCATTCTAAATTAATGATCCAATCATTCTCATAATCTATATGATCTCACACCATCGTCACAAGTGCTTGCTATCTTCTTCAAAGGTATATAGTACTTTAGCATCTTATTCATCCTATCTCCATTTTGGAAGTTTCAGTATTGCTTTCAACAATTTTTTTATTCGATCAACAATCTTTAGACATGTAACCATTATTTCCGCAATTGTAACAATTTCCTTCAAAATTCATCATTTTAGAACTTTTATTTTTTTTCTTCTGAGCTCTTCAAAGTTGTGTTGATCCTTGATGACTTCTTCCTTTATCACCATTTCCATCCTTGGATGATTTCATTGTATATTTAGATGTATGTATTTGACGACATATAATTTTCTTGTATATTTCGATATTAGGCGTTGAGAGAAATCAAATGTAAGAGGTCAACCTGTTGACAAATCTAAACCTAAATTCTTATCAATGCATACTTAAAACAGATTAACACTTAATATTTTTATTATATTTCTAAATTTTTAACCAAACTTCCAATAAAAATATGGAATATTGAAAAATATTCTCTATTTTTAGGTTTCAAAATTTTGTGTAATATTTTAAAACAGATGTAAAAGTAAATATAAAAAATATAAATTCATTAATATGCTCAATTTCATAAACGAGTTAAGAAAAAAAAAAAAAAATCAAAACTCAAATAAGACATCAATGATCAAACATGCCCTCAAATCAAAACCGAATAAAACATCAAATATCAAACATGTGGCCTAAAAACTAGATGGATTATTAGATTAGTATACAGTTCCATCTCAAAATTTTGACAATTAATAAGTAGTCTACTTAACTTAAAAATAATACGAAGTTTCTCAATAATTTTAAAGTGAGAGATCCATGTTAAATCGAGAACTGCATCATTCATATCAAAGCACACATACAATAAGCACAAATCATAGACATGGGGAACAATCATTTTCAGTAACAATTGCCCCCCTTTATTTGAGTTGGATTACATTCATACGGGTAACAATAGCCCAGCACACAAGAAGCCCTGTTTAGTTATTAGTTTATAGCAAGGTAAGCATCAAGTGCTATGCAGATCTTAGAACCGAATTCAAGGTAAGCTTGTGGGGAAGGGATGCTGTCGTCGGCCTTCACGAACTCGTAAGACCAATTCACGGTGGCGCCTCCACTTTCACTGTTGTCGGAGGCTCGGAATGTTGACTTGAATACGCTGTATTGACTTAGTATGTCTCCTTCAACAACTTCGTATGTGATTGACTTGTTTTCTTCATCCACATTTGCCACTTTTGCCTTCATCTTTGCCGGGCCAACTACAGGCAATAACCACACACTTCTACTTAATCAAATGTTGATTTCTTAAGATATAATGTAAAGACAAGTTTTGAATAAAAACACACACAGTATGTGTGTATATGTGTGTGTATGTGTATGTATATGTATATGTATATATATACGTATATACGTATATGTATAATTTCTTTTATAATTAGGAGCGATCTTCTTTGGAAGTTTGAGATGATATTTTTGTTAATGTGTAGCTAAATGGAGTGCTAAATCTAAACTTTTTAAAGACTACACAACCCCTTTCAATATTATAAATTGGAAGAATTTCTTGTAATTGGTTGCTTGCTTCTTGTGTGCTTTCTTTTAATGTTAGTATCATTTTCAAAACAAGAATTTCTTCTATTCATGAAAAAAACTCATGATTTATCAAAATATAGATTATAGATGTTGAGATATTGAACTATAATATCTCATTATTATTTAGTCGGGAGTTTCGTTATTCGGTGTTGATCAGGGGACGAAATTGTTATTGAGTTTATCATTTTGTACGTATTTAGGCTTTTATGTATTGGCATGATTGTTGTAATAGAATTTTATGAGACACAAATTATATAAATTCCCTTAAAATCTCATATCCTATTGTTTATAAACATTTTTGTATTCGTTTTATCTCTAACAAGACTATTCACTTCTCTCTGTGTGAATGTAGATAACACATAGTTAGTAAACCACGTAAATCTGTTTGTTTATCTCTATTTTATTTTGATTTTCATTTTGATTTCAAACATTAGATATTAGAAAAATACGTAGACTCATCTTAAAACCAATTAAACTATTTGAAAAGCCATCCATGATCTTGCAAATTTTAAGACTTTTCTTTATCTTTTTGAAAAAAAAAAACTTTTAAGATATTCCATCAATATGTGTTTATTTACATTTATTATATATTTTTTGGTTTAATTCTTTTTTTGTGTTAACTAATATGTATTTAGGTTCCATAAACTCAAATATTATATAAACAAAATTTTTTTAATGAATATTAAAAAAAAAAAATTGATGCTACATCTTTGTCAAGGAGAGTTTGGCTCTTGATCATTTAGAGGTAAATTTTCCTCCAAAAGAAATATGATGTAGCCAGAAACAAGATAATTATAATAGAAGTATCATGTCTCTTTGTTGAGGTTTCTCTTTATCTTTTCCATGTAAAGACCCTCGACAATAACAACCAAACTTTTCTTAACAAAAATCCAAAATCAAGTTATACAAAAATTGGAGAATTTAAAAAGCTTATTCAAAACAATAACGCTTTTGTTATAGATTTATTAATCTAAGTAGTTTAATTTTTAAAAAACATTAAAAAAAAATGTACAATCTTGTTAGAAAAATTATTACAAATACCAACTTTCACTCTCATGCTATGCTTTAATTCTTACCCAGTAGATTTTCATTCATTTTTTTAAGAATTCCAACTTTACCGATCTCTTCTGAAAAGTGATTGAAAATAACCAACTAACTGATTTAAGATATCATAGCTTACCTACTAACTAAAAGTTTTTTACTAAACTATTAATGAAGACTATTAGCTTAACTGATTGAAGAATTAATATTTTGATCATTTTATATGGATCGACTCTATTTTCTGCTATATAAGAAATATTTTTAAAATTTTACAATACATGAAATTTCAAATATATAAAAAATCTCAATTCAATCAGTGTATAGACTCAATCCGTTTGCTGGTAGATTCAAACAGCTCATTAATTCAATCAATTTACTGAAAAGAAATGAATGAAAATCTGCTATATAAAAAACAAATGTTATAATTAAAATAGATGAATGAAAGTTGGTATGTAAATTAATTTCCATAATTTTTTCGATTTTGTTATTATTATGGTTAGAACAACCTCACTCTCATAGTCGTTGAATTCAAAAAAAAATCTCCTTATTTATTTATTAAATAAAATGGGTTCATACTCTCAGAAAAAGAAGAAAAGGGTACATGGGATGACATCTATGGCTCCTAAAAGAAATTCAATGAAACCCTAATTATAAGTAGATTTAAAGTTAACAAAAATGAAAAAATAAACTTTAAAAATATAATATTTGGGTTACCAATGTCATAAGACCAGTGCATGAGGGAGCCAGTAGTGAAGTCATTTCCTTCAATGAATTCAAAGCCTTTGAGGCTTTGAGGGAACATTTGAACCAATTGGTTCATGTTGTGCCTAAAGAAACCATAGATTTTTTCAGCTGAAGATTTTATCTGAACATCAGCAGAGAGCTGAGAAATCTGAGCCATTTCTCAACAAGTTAGATAGAGAGAATAAACTAAAACATATGATTTGCTTGAGATGCCAAAGTGGAGAATTTATAATGAAGATATTTTTTATTGTAATGAATCTTGCAATTTGATCTGTGACCACTCCAAATTTATCATCTTTTGCTTTTGGTATCTCCAAAAAAAGAAAGATCCATTTAACAAGAGAATTTAAAAGAACGCATCAAACTTGTCTAAAAGAGAATGCAAAAGAACCCAAAAAAAGAAAGATCCTAACTTTTAGAAAGTATCAACACGGATAGGATTTTTTTTTTTTAGAGAATTTATTATGGATATTCAAGTTTAGTATAAATTTTAGATAGGTATCTAAAATTAATTTAAATTATATAAATATTTAATTATTTATTTAATACTTATTTTATTTTTAATAATCCTTAAATGCTCATTTCTTCAACCTTAAACCATAGTTTTTTTTTTAACCCTTATAATGCAACGCACAAAACGCAGAAGACGGCCGCCGAAGACTGGAGAAGATGACCGCGAACGCCCGGAGAAGATACCCGCGAACGGTCGGAAAAGATGGTCGTGAACGACCAGAGAAGATGGCCACGAACGATTGGAGAAGATGATCGCGGACGACTGGAGAAGATGGCCGCAACGATCAAAATCTTCGTCATCTTTGTCGTCGGGAAGCTCCATCACCGCCGCCGGTGATCCATCTATCAATGTTCAATGCTTAATCTTTTTGATTTGCTTCTAAAATTTGGCAGCGGCAAAAAAATCCTAATATGAGTCTGCAACCATAAATTTTTGATATCTAAAAGATGAAAAATACCTATACAATACCAATACGTATAAAATACTATATTATATAATTCATTTTTTGTTATATATATAATAGTGATAGTTGATATTGTATTAAATAGGTTATATATTACTTTATTATACTATACCAAAACCAATAATAATTATCATTTGTAAGGAAAAATATAAATTTAATACTCTTTATGTTATAAACCTCTAACACATGCTAACAACAATAATACCTACATGATTATATCATAATAATACGTTGATCTGTAAATACAATTATAATACAATTAAGATCGAATTGTGTAAACGTTATGATACATTAGTAATACAACTGAGAGTTGTGATAATAAAATTTGTTGGCGTTTCTAATTTATTATTGTAGTATAATATAATACTAGTTGGTGGATTAATAACAAAATATTAATACAAATATATATATAATACCTTAGTAATATAATACCTAAATAATACATCATTAATGTCATTTTTGTAAATAAAGTCATCTCCAACTTAGGGTTTCATAATCTATTTAAATACAGTCGGGTAGCCGTTTTCCTATGGTTTTAAACTTTCGACTGGTCTCCTAGCTATTGAACTTCATCACCTTTGACGGTGAAGGTTGAGGTCGACAGTGACGATGAAGAACGAGATCGACGGTGGTGATGAAGGGCGAGTTCGATGGCGGCAATGAACGGTTAGCAAAATGGCGGTAATGAACGACGAGTTCCAAAACGCTGTGAATGGCAATGTAGAGTTCGACGACAGTGACGATGACGATGGAAGGTTGGAGGTATTTGTGAATGGTGAGTTCGGCGGCAGTGAAGGGCGAGGTAGAATTGACGGCGACACTGGTGCATGCAAGTTGTGATGGCAAAGATGGTGGGGTGTGAAGGTCGACTTCTGCAACTAGTATAGGTGCGGTTACTAAAAGGGTACGAATGTACTTTTATGTTTTTTTAAATACTAAATAAAACGTTTTGAATATGTATGCATATGAAATAGAAAATGAACACATCTTTAATATTTATGCACGTTTTGAATATGTATGCAAAGTTCCTTTTTTTATTGCAAGAGCTAGGGATGATTTCAGTTCTGTTTTTGTCAGTTTTGTGTCAAACCGATAATCGAACAAATATTCTCAATAATTGGGTCGAAGCAATTTCCAATAAAAGATAAAATCATTGATTCAGTTTTTATTTTGTTCAGTTTTCCGTTTTGATTTCGATAAAAATTTTGATTTCTTTTCAAAAAAAAAATTCTCATTCTCGATTAGATTTTTTTTTTTTTTTTTTATTCTAAAGACTTTCATTTAACTAACAAAAAACAATATTTTTCATAAGTATCACAATATTTACAATGCTTATACTTCATATTTTCACATTTAAATTGGTTCTTATATTAAAAAAAAATCTTATTATTTACCTATTGGGTTTGGTCAATTTTTTATTGGTTCTTCCATCAAGAATTGAAACCGAACCGACATATTTCAGTTTTCTAAAATATCAAATCGAATGATCCAATAATTTTCTAAAAAACAAACCGATTTATTGGATCAGTTCGGTTTGTCAATTTTCGATTTTCCTTTCACCCCTAGCAAGAGCCATCATAGGTATCAAATGTATACTATAAATTATGAGATCATGAATTCATCCCCATTATTAAACTGAAAAAACACAAGGGAGTTTTTTTTAGGAAGAAATATACATATAATGAAAGTTGAAGAAGAAAAGAAAGGAAGACTTTCCTTGAAAACAGATTTGATCAAGGTGATGGGTGGTGTGTTAAATGAGTGTCATCAAGAACAGTAGCTCAGAGCTATCAGTGTATAATCAAAAATCATTAGGTCACATAATCTAACCTTCAATTGTTGATGAATGTAGAAATTGGAGAAGTTGTTGCAATTCGGGAAGGGATTGAATGGGCTACAGATTTGGGATTCCAGAATCTCATTGTGGTGTCGAATGCGTCGATAGTAATTTTAAAGCTAGTCAAAGAGAGAGAAATGAATATCTTCCATGAAGCAATTGATCATAAAATTAGGCTTCAACATCAATAATGATTATTTGTTGAAGTTGAAAGGTTCTTGCATCACGATATAGGGAGGTACATTTCAATCTCATTAAGATATAAATGAAATTTGTGACAATCATGTTATTCAAGATCTTAGGTTCATGTTATATATAAAATATCTTACAATAATGTGTATAATATGGCATCTCACATAATGTGCATTATATTATTTTTGGTGGTATAGTCGATAAAATTTTATGTGTGGTGTTACAGCCCAAGCTTTCTCTTAAGTTATTTTTTTTATTATTTTTATTATTATTTTGTAAAAGGGGAAATTAGTTT
>JBBMEG010023595.1:0-25145 GCA_037832605.1 Cyclanthera cordifolia | reverse complement strand
ATGGCATTCCTAAAACAATCGTGAGTGATCGTGATGTTAAATTTTTAAGTCATTTTTGGAAAGTCTTATGGGAAAAACTGGTTGTCTTCTGCTCATAATCTAAAAAGGATTTTTTCGGGTTGATGAACTAGTCTGACAATTAAAACAAAATTAGGCTACATCGAGTAACTGGAGCCACATTTTCTATGGAGCATCAACAAAGTGACGCTAGTATTATTCTAGCATGCAATTGAATTTTTTTTTTCGATCGGTTTGGGGTGATGACTTGATAATATATGCAAACTGGTTCCTAGAACAATTGGGTTGTTAATTTAGAGCATAGTTTCGGTGTTGGTATGAAGGTGACATACTTAGAGAAATGACCAATGATAACCAAGATGGCATCTTGATCTCCTACCTACGTGACATATGTGATGAAATCAAGTGACACTTTCCCACGGTCTTATGGCCACTGGTAAAGGTTTAAAGAGTCTTGACTACTTTGTTTTCTCGATCTCGTCCTATTGGTAGATGAGACAGTTTTTACATGCAATATAACATTGTCCCACATCCTCGGTAAGAAGTAGCCCTTCTTCAGAAGATGTAGATTCGCTACCACCCTAGATACCCTATCCATTGAGTATCGTGAAATTCATATAGCAGTTTCTTTATCAGATCGAATGCTCTTAGAACTTATAATTGATTTCCTTTTGTCATCAATAAGTTCATTTCAACCCAAAAGTGCCTAGTTTTTCCTGATTTGGCTATGTCAATTTCAGCTTTGGCCAATGGGTCTTTGTTTAAGTGATCTTTGATGATGTCGCACATAAAGCCATCTCCATCGCTTGCATAGATGTGGGCGAGCATGCATAGGGTCACATGCTCGCACTTTCTACTCAAAGCATCAGCAGCTCAAATCTATTACTACTTCCTAACTTATGTTCAAATTTGAAGTCAAACTTAGCTAATGACTTTTGCCAACGCACTTACTAACTTGGACTGGCTGAAGAAATGACATATTGCACTTTTTTCTATTTTAACCATGAAAAGAGATCCTTGTAAGTATTGTCTCCAAGCCCTTAAACAATGAACCCCAACTAGGATTTCTTTTCAAAGATGGTGTAGCGTCTCTCAACGATATTAAACTTTCTAGTTTCATAGGTGATGTGGTGACCCTCTTGGACGAGGACATCACCAAGAGCAAAGTATGACACATCGAACTCAATAGCGAATGGCTTTATAACATTCACCAATTCAACGACATGACCCCTCATTATTGTTTCTATTAAATCTTTAAACGCTTTTTGGCAATTGTCTAACCGTGCTTATGGGTTGTATTTCTTTAAAGATTCTATCATTGGGGCAGCCGTTTAAAAAATCCTTCGACGAATCCATGGTAGTAGTTTCCCAATCCTAAAAATGATAGCACTTATATTACTAATTTAGGAATTTTTCATTTGCGAATAGCTTTTACTTTGTTTTTGTCCATGCTTATGCGACTAAATTTGATAACATGCCCAAGGAAGTTGATGCGCTGTTGAACAAAAGCACACTCCTCCTTCTTTACATACACCTAATTTTGTTTCAACTTTTCGAAGACTAACTGTAAATGCACTCAATGTTCTTTCATTGCAGCACTATATACAACTTTATTGACAAGGTAAACCTCGATAAACTATGCAAGGTATTCATGGAACACTTGATTCCTTAGCATGTAGAATGTGGCAGGAGCATTCGTCAACCCAATAAACATTACAAGAAATTTGAATGTCCCGTATCTTGTCATTATATCATCTTAGTTTAATCGCCCTTAGCAATGCGAACTTGATTATAGCCTGAACGTAGATCCAGTTTTGGGAAATATTTGGTTCTATCGAAGCGCTGTCATTTAAAGCTATTAGAGACGTCATAGATGGTGCTGAAGATGTGGATGCCAGATACGTTATTGTTCGACGGTGGTTGAAGACGCAAAAACACTAATCATTGAGTTCCAAATCCTCTAGTAACTATCATCGGAGACGATGACCGAGTCAATCGAAGTTGAAGACGAAGATGGGCTATTCTCGTTGTGATTCACGACCATCGCAGTCCATAACAATGTCTCAATTCTTTATATGTAAAATATAATACGTATTTATAAAACACAATACAATATTATAATATTACTGTATAATACTATATTTATAATAAGAATACGTATTTATAGAAAATAATATTGTATTTATAAATACGCATAAATAATATTGTATTTATGAATAATATTATATTTATAAATACGTATTATAATATTACTGTATTTAAAATATAATTCGTATTTATAAAACAAAAAAAATATTATAATATTATAGTATTATTGTATTTGTATATAATATTGTATTTATTATAATAATAATACATATTTATAAAAAATAATATTGTATTTATAAATAATATTATATTTCTAATTATAATAATACATTACTATAGAACATTATATTGTAATTATTAGGGGTGATCTCGGTTTGGTTTTTGTCGGTTTTGCACCTAACTGATACACGAGCTGAAATCTTTAATTTTAAAAAAATGGATCTGATCCGATTTCTAATAACGGATAAAACCAATGGTTCGATTTAGTTTTGGATCCGGTCTAATATCCAATACAATTTCATATTCCAAAAAATAAGCTCTTTGAGTATCTATTGAAATTCAAAGTTTCAAATACAAATGTCTCATTAGCTAGATACTATAAAATCGAAACTGCTATTTATAGGTAAAACATTAAAAATAGGAAGAAACTACAATCAGTAGGTAAAACATTAAAATAGAAACAAACTGTAAAATTGAAACTACTATTCATAGGTAAAACATCAAACTGTTGGAATAATTCATATATAACTGTTATAAGCTACCAAATGGGTTAGTGGCGTAATGGTTTCATTGTTTGGTGTTATTCCAGTTCAACACCAGTGTCACAAGTTTGATCCGTGAAATCGGTATTTGCTTGGCTATAAAAGTCAAGTTAATTATGTTTCTGACTTAGGCATCAAAGGCCCTGTGGCTCACACTACACCGGTGTACCCTAAATTGAACCACTCTGATCCTGAGGGTGCAATAGCTGTACAAGAACCAGAGCGTGCAGATCCAAAGTTTACGACTTTGGAAGAAGTGACATATTTCACTGAGCGTGAAAAGTCACCATCGCTGTCGAAGATCAGAACCATCATCGGAGGGCCGGCTAAGGGTGAGTCCAACCGTGCTGGTAGAGATACTAGGCAAGTCTAGCATCCCCGCCAAGCTGTTGCCAAACACCAAAGATCTCAACAGTGAAGTCCTGGTGCCAATTTGGGAAGGACCATACCTGGTCGCCAAAGCGGCACAACCAAGCGCCTACACTTGAAAAAGTACGTTTAATAGAATGTAATTCAAGTCATTAATGAATAAAGTGTTACTTTCTCCTTCATTCAAAAAACTATTTTAATTTAAGTATATTTATTATTTCATAAACTTAAATTGGGGGTATGCAAGATAGAGAAATAGAGGAAAAAATTCATCATTTCATTCAAGGAAAAAGTTCTTAGGGTTACAACCAAGAAAAAGAATTAAAGGCTGCAAAGTAAAATGCTTCAAGTGAAAAGGAAAGCAACGAAAAAGTCATCAAGGCAAGACTTTTTATAAAAGTTTCTTAGTAACCTAAAGGTTCCAAAAAACGATGAAAAAGACAAGACTTTTATAAAAGTGCATAAGTAACCTACTACTTTCAACAAGCAATTGGGCGGGCGAGACTTTTATAAAAAGTGTCTAAGTAGCCCAAAAACTTCGAAAAAGAAGCAAGTACCTAAACTACTCTTCACAATCCGGCAAGCTCGGAAATGAAGAGTGGAGGTAATGTTATAAGTTAAAAATATCCTGAAAGACTCGAAAGAAATTGGCACCCGCACGAAGCACAACTAAGCCAACACCGACCCCCTAGGGTCGGCCAAATGGAGGCCTCGAGCCCACGTGGTCGGCCACGCCAGCGCGGACCCCCCGGGATTCGGCTAAAGTCATTGCCAACCCTCTAGGGGTCGACCACGCCATCACCGACCCCTCGGGGGTCTGCCAAAGTCATTGCTGACCCTCCAAGGGTTGGCCATGCCAGCGCTGAACCCCCGGGGGTTGACCTTGCCACTTCTAACCCCCACGGAGTCGGCCAAATGAAGGCCACAACCCCTAGGGGGTCGGGCAAGTCCATTTTTTACCCCTTCGGTGTCGGCCTCGCCATCACCGACCCCCTAGGGGTCGGCTAAATAGAGGCCTTAACCCCTGGGGGTCGGCCAAGTCTATTTGCGAGCCCCCGGGGTCGGCTAAACAAGTCCGACGCTTGTAGGGGTTGGCCAAGGAAGGCTAGGACCCCCTCGGGATTGGCCCTTGCAGCCTCACCCTTCTCGGGTCTGGCAACGAGTAGGTCTATCCTAGTGGATGGGCCGTGGAGGTCAGGACTCTCTGAAGTGTCGACCGAGTCCAAGTAATGTTTGGAGGCATTGCACCCCGTGGCGTCGCCCGTTAAAACTAGTAGGTCAGCCCCATTGGGTCGACCGTGGAGGTCAGGACTCTCCGAAGATTCGACCGAGTCTAGAATCAAGACCGTTACAACTCTAAAGGGTAACGGCCAGGAGTTATGCTGGTATTCATACCCGGCTGAATGGCGGACGTTTCTAACGGCCGACCATTATATTGCCATAAGTGAGCTGCAGCTGTTACAAGACCGGCTGCTATAAAAGTCAAGTCATCTCTCCCTTTCAATGGATGGATCCTAAGTTAAGTACTATTAAGCCATTCTTAGGGCTTTAAACTATTCTTCCTAATGACGTTTCTGACTTAGGCATCGAGGCCTTATGGCTCACACCACACCGGTATGCCATAAATTTACTTTTTTGCAGGCTCTTTCGTCCTCAGCTATATAAATCATTATTGTAGATATCCGTTGACCATTTTTCAGCATCAACAATAACAATTTGTGATTCTTCCTTAAGTTAGTGCTTGTAAAAATAAAAAAACATCATATCCATTGATTTTAGTATTCTTTTGACCGAAAATTAAAATATTTTTTTTCTTGTTGGAGGAACTTGGAATTAGTGGATAAGGCTAGATAAAAAACGTGGTTTAGGATTTGGTATTTGGGGTTTTTTTTTAATATTTATAGGGTTGGTTTGATTCGGTTTTTTATCGATTTTTTCATAGAAAACCGAATTGGACCAATAAAATTTGGTTTTTGACAATTATGAATCGATTGATCCAATACATTGCTAAAAAACAGAAACGGTCCATTGGATTGGTTGGGTTTGGTTCGATTCTATCGGGTTTTTGTTTTTTTTTCACCTCTTAAAATTATAATAATAATGTATTTATAAATACGTATTATTATTATGTATTAATAATACTCTTTTTAATTAAAAAGAAATTATATTTATTGTTTATATTCTATTAATAATAAGGAGAAGGTTAGTTTTGTTTTTTTATCTTCAAACAGAATTTGGATTTTTTATATCTAAGTTACTTTTGATATATTTTTTTAAAAAGGCACGAATTTGCATCAATTTATCATAAACACTCTCTTCCTGATCCTTTCCCTTAAAAAAAATAGGTCAACACTATCTGATATTGTGCCATAGCTCATCAAACTCAAAATAGACTGTGGGTAGAATAAAATGAAATAAAAATTCAATTCAAGATTGATGAAATCTTAAACAAGCACATCGAATATTGATTATTTACCCTGAACATTTTAACCATAAATATTTTGATTATTTTACCTAAGCGGGTCTTATTGTGCTATAATCATTTTATGGGGTTTTTTTTTGGTTGAAAAATCCCCTAAGTTTATCTAATTAAAGTGGCCTTTTTTTTTACGAGTCTTTTTTCTTTATTTAGTTTCCCCGACATTAAGTAAGGTGCCGACAAATCCAATTTGATTAAGAGAAAGAATAAGTTTAGATTATGTGTAATAAATTTAGTGATTGTAAGTAAATAAACTCGTGATAATGGATAAATGGATTACGATTAATTTATGAAATGGACAATTAAGCAATGAAACGTCATTGCAACATAGGAGAGCGAGACACGTGTATATGAACTTAAATTTGATTAATATGGTTTATAGGGTTACAATTTCTAATTAGTTCCTTTGATTCTTTCTCTCGGGATATGGACTTTGATAAGGTTTATCTGAGGGTTGTGAGCTTGTTCTCAGACGAATGGTGATTGAATCTTCAAGCGTAGGCGTAGAGACGATCAACTTGTTGAAGCCTTTGCCATTGAGTTTCTGAATGAATTCTAATGTTTTATCTCTGAATTCTCTAACTCGTTGACTAATTTGCTTGAAATTATAGTATAATTTATTGTCTACTTAATTTCGAGTTGGTTTTATGTCAAAGTCAAATTTTCCACTCATTTTTATGTTTAACATGAGTAAAACTTAGGCCATATATATTTTATTTTTATCTTGGATAAAATTAAAATTCCTTAATTTTGATGGCCATTTGAATTTGTAAAAAAAAAAAAAAAAATACAATTGAGTGAACACTAACCAACTTATACTTTTTGAGATTAAATTTCAACCTGCTAAACTGGACATTAGATCAATTTTTTTTTATATATATATAAAAAAAGGAAAAGAAAAGAAAAATAATTTTGTGATATTCTTCCATTCGAATTTTAAGTTATTCTCAATTTAATCTCTTAATAATAGAAGAAAACGAAAATAAAATAAAACAATTTGGATGTTTTTATTTTAAAGTTAAATCAAGTTCTCCAAAATATAAAGATCTCAACATCTTCAACAAATCTTATTATTGTTACATATGATTTTTTTTTTTTTTTAATTGAGTACAACGTTTTCTAGTACTCTTCAATAATGGTGTTTCACAAATTTGAAGCAACTTCCATTCGAGCTTATCGACCCAAAGTAGAGTACAACTGGGTTTTTTTTTCGTAAATTATCATTGAATCGGCTAGAAGAAAGAAAGAAAAAAAAAGTATCATTATTTTTTTATTTTTTTTTTCATAAGTTTTCGTTCAAATGGTCAGTGACAACAATTTATAACTCTTATTTTTTTACTTTCTCAAATCACAGTTCGAGACATTGTTTAAATTTAATAAAATATACCTATCCTACGTGTGTGTGTATATATATATATATTTTTTTTTATTATGTAATTATTATTATTATTTTTTTTAGGTAACAAAGTTATCTATCGTTACCATCATTACACGAATCTGATCATCTTTGCAATAAAAAAGGTATGTGTGTATATAGGTTACTTTACTTATTTATTTTATGAGATTTTTTTTTTGTTGCTATTATTATTGGTCTATCATTTTATGTATACACATTTTATTGATGAGTTTAAATATATGTTTTGATTGAGCATATTTATTGAGTTTGTGAGTTTCAGGTAGGCTTCTATCATAAAACCTTTGCCGGTCATTGTTTTCTCCATTTCAGTATCTTCTTATGTGTTAATGCTTTAATTCAATGCTTGTTTTCCAAAGGAGCTTGTTCATTAACAATTACATAGATGATCCAGAAGAATTTGTTTCGTTTTTTTTTTCTTCTTCTAGAAATGGGTTTGTTCTTTTTTTTTAATAGATAATAACGGTTGATTTTTTTTTTGTTGAGCAATGATTTTTTTTTTTTTAAGTTTTCAAGAGACTAAATCTTATTCCTAACCACTACGTATTGTCCATTGTTTGTCAACATTTTTTTTACTCGCATTAGTGATGTCACTCCTGCACTGCTTTGTGCGGCGGTGGTCACCTTGATCATTGCATGATGTCAATCCTGCCTTCCAGCGATGCTGGTCACTCCTTAAACAGTAAAATCACTCCTACCCTCGCAGCGGTGGTCACCATTTTTTTTAAACTTTTTTTTCGCATTAGTGATGTCACTCATGCACTGCTCCGTGCGGTGGTGGTCACTCCTTAAATAGTGATGTCACTCTTGGCTTCCAGTAGCGGTGGTCACCATTTTTTTTTTACTTTTTTTTTCATCACTGATGTCACTCCTACAAGGGCTTTACGACGGTTGTCACCTTGGTCATTGCATGATGTCACTTCTCTCTTTCTGCGGCGGTGATCACTCCTTAAACAGTGATGTCACTCTTGCCCTAACAGCGGTGGTCACCATTTTTTAAAATTTTTTTTTCGCATTAGTGATGTCACACTTGCACTGCTCCATGTGGCAGTGGTCACTTTGGTCATTGCATGATGTCACTCCTGCCTTCCAGCGACGGTGGTCACTTCTTAAATGTCACTCTTTCCCTCCAGCAGCGGTTGACACCATTTTTTATTTTATTTTATTTTTAAATTTTTTTTTTCGCATCAGTGATGTGATCCTTCACTGCTTCGTGTGGCGGTGGTCACCTTGGTCATTGCATGATGTCACTCCTGCCTTCCAGCGGCAGTGGTTACTCCTTAAACAGTGATGTCACTCCTACCCTCCAGCAGCGGTGGTCACCACTTTTTTTATCATTTTATTTTAAAACTTTTTTTTCGCATCACTGATGTCACTTCTGCAATGCTCTTTGCGGCGGTGGTCACCTTGGTCATTGCATGATGTCACTCTGATAAGACCCTATAGGTGTAGGATAAGGAATGATCAATCCTAATAAGAGTAGGATAAGGAGTGATCAATCCTATTAAGATTAGGATAAGAACATTAGACTATAAATAAGAGAGGAGGGGGAGGTAAGGATAGGTAAGAAGTATTGAGATAGTGAGTATTTGGGCTTGAAAGTGATCTCAGGATAGGGAGGGTCAAAGTACCTCAAACACTTGGGTTATCTTATTATCATTATATTACAATATATATATATATATATTATGTTCTTATCAGAGCAAAATGTTAGGATCGATGACTACACGAATGGAATCGAGAGTAAAGAATTTGGAAAGGAAAATAGAAGATATTCCGTCGATGATTCAGAAAGAAGTCGAGAAAGCAAGAGTCTTGTTAGCGGAGGAGAAGAAGAAGACGATCTCGTCAACGATGCAAGATTTTATGAATTTGTTGAGATTACAAATGAAAGAAGACCGACTGGTAGAATGAAGTGAATAAGAGAAATTATTTTTTCCAGCGAAGGGTCGATTCAGGAAACAGGGAAGAAGCATCGACGTCGAGAGATGAAATCGGCGATAAAGAAGAAACAAAATTTGAAAAGTCTTTGGCTCAGGTCTTTGATCTTCGGCTAAGAAAACTTGAAGTTCCCATTTATGGAGGTGCCGAAGATCCTCATGGATGGGTTCAACAGGTTAAACGATATTTCTCAAACAATAGATTATCTGAAAAAGATAAGTTAGAAGCAGTAATTTTATATATGGAATGGCTGCATTGAAATGGTAAATGTGGACTGAGGCTCGACAGCCAATAGAGAATTGGGAAGAATTTCGGCGGGCATTGGTTCGTCGGTATACGCCAAGGAAGATGGGTAGTTTGCACGAGAGATTTTTCTCACTAAAACAAGATTCAACTTTGCACGAGACTCATAACTTTATTTCCCGGGCTATAGTTCGCGACACGGGGTTCCGCGAGATGGGTGCACAAGAGGAGCAGGCGTGGCGTGGCGCTTGGAGACCGAGACACTGATGACGACCGACAAGGGGAAGAGGGTCTCGGGTGACGGACCTGGGCATGAAGCTGGGCCGAGCGACAGGGTGCTCGATGATGGTGGATCGATGCGAGCTGACGGAGAAGGGTGAGGGTGGCGCTAGCGGCGCCGTTATTGGCGCGAGAGGCGCAGGTTTGGGCGAAATAGGGGCGTTGCTAGGCACGGGCGCGGGTGCGGCGATGCAGGGCACAGGCATGGGCGACGGTCCGTTGTATATTATAATATATATATTAGGTTCTTATCACATTCGTGCCTTCCAACCGCGGTGGTCACTCCTTAAATAGTGATGTCACTCTTGTCCTCCAACAGCGGTGGTCACCATATTTTTTTTTTACTCGCATCAATGATGTCACTCCTGCACTTCTACGTGTGACGGTGGTCACCTTGGTCATTGCACCAGCATCATTGGTCACTCCTTAAACAGTGATGTCACTCATGCTCTCCAACAGCGGTGGTCACCTTTTTTTTTTACTCACATCAGTGATATCACTCCTGCACTCCTTCGTGCAGTGGTGGTCACCTCGGTCATTGCATGATGTTAATCCTGCCTTCCTGCTGCGGTGATCACTCATTTAACAGTGATGTCACTCCTGCCATCCAGCAGTGGTGGTCACCATTTTTTTAACTTTTTTTTTCGAATCAGTGAAGTCACTCATGCACTGCTCCGTGCGGAGGTGGACACATTGATCATGCATGATGTCACTCCTACCTTCCAGCAGTTGTGGTCACTCCTTAAACAATGATGTCACTCCTGCCATCCAACAGCGGTTGTCACCATTTTTTTTAAACTTTTTTTTTTCTCACATCATTGATGTCACTCCTACACTGCTCCGTGTGGTGGTGGTCACCTTTGTTATTGCATGTTGTCACTCTTGCTTTCGAGCGGCGGTAGTCACTTCTTAAAAATTGATGTCACTCCTGCTGCGGTGGTGACCATTTGTTTTACTCCCATTAGTGATGTCATTCATGCCCTTCAGCAGCGATGGTCACCATTTTTTTAACTTTTCTAAAAAAAGTTTTAACTGATTTCTTTTATTTTCGCAAATCACGTTGTTTGGTTCTTGACCCTTTTTTTCGTCTTTATTTGCGTAGATTTTCGTCTTATATGCTTGAAACATGGTTCATTTTACCGAGCATCCTTACTCGGACAAAAACTGCTTAGTCATCTTGAACGACGCGGAACAACCTATTGAGCATAAGATTATTCTTATTGTGAAGTAATGAGTGTATGGAGACTTCAAAGACTCTCAACCATGCGTAGACGCCTGTAATATTTTGCTATAGTGGTCCTATGAGGGATCAATAAATCCTGGCACTTTGATGAAATGGTGGTTTCTAGACTCCCCTATTCACACTAAAATACCAACTAGTGATGCCTTACCAACGTTAGAACGTCGCATTATCGATGGTGACAATGTTTGTTGGGGTCATTGTTTTAAAATTCATGGAGAATTCTTGTAGACTTCATTTTATTGGGAATTGTTGGAGGTCGTAGTCTATAGAAATGAAAAACTACTCCAGAAGTCACAAATTTTTGACGTTGTGATGGCTTCTTTGTAGACATACCATCGCAATTCTGATATCATTCTAGCCTTTTGTGAAGTGTGGTGCCCATTGACAAAATACCATTTACACATTACTACGGGAATTATCGATATATTTATAAGATATGTGGAGATTAGGGGGTCTGCCAATTAAAGGAAGATTTTATGACGAAGTCATTCCTAGCTATGTAGAGTTATTGCCTTACGAACCCACGACGGTGAAGTATGCCCAAAAAGTTGTGAGCATCTTTTTACTGCTTATCATAACATAGCATCTCAACAAGTGTTTATTTGTTCTCTATCTCTATTAGCACATTGATAACCTTCTGGTTTAAAGGGATCTAAAATATGCACGACCTCATGCTAGAAGGTCCAAGAAGAATATTCGCCCTTGTTCAACCCATGCTAGAAGTCATGACAGGAGTGAAAAAGATATGGCCTTGTTTCACGAGTTAAGTGTGGAGAATGACATGCAAGACAAAACAGATTTGGCGGCTTTCCTTTCTTGTAGGTTGTGCCTCTTTGTGTTTCCTTCTAAACATGATACGTTGTGCCCAAAAGTGTTTAAGGTGGTGAGTCTCATGGCCGAAGAATATATATTCAGCCTAGCTATTCCGTCCTTAGCAAGTATCTACCGTGGCTTGAGCCAAGTTTATGAAACATCTCCTTCCTTTAGCTCTACAAACGCATGTTTTCATTTCCACTATGTATATCGGTGGCTTGCGCATTATTTCAACACACATTTTCCGCTTCCTACATTTCGTCGAGGTCCGATAATGGTAGATTTCTCTGGCAAAGAAGGAGTAAGATATTTCACCGCCTTTGAAGCTCATTTGCGTATTCACAAATGACAACAAGTGTCGTGGTATGCCACTCTTTCCAGCAGAAAACAAATGTGTACAACTTGTAGATGTTCACGACTTATGCTTTTGGTCTTCTTCATTTTTCTTAAGTTTTCGTTCAGGCTTCTTATCTTCACGATCTACATCTTCCCTAGTTATCGAGAGCTATAATCCTTGTCGATTCAGCAAGCAAATCAGATTTTTTAAAGACATTCCAAATGATCTGAATAAAGAAGCCCCGAAAGCTACTTTAAACAATGTATTACGTCTTTAGGCAATAAGTAGTGAAACAAAGACTTTGTCCCGAGTGTACCTCCCTCCACTTGCAGTGAATCCTCACAATCAAGTCACTCAACGTTATCGTAAATGGTGGACTGGTAAGAACGGTAGTTATCTTGTAGACGAAATTAACAAATTGATTGATAGTTGTGCGCCTCTTCCTACCAAACCTAAATTTCCAAAACCCACTGCTGAAGAAGTTGGCGGTAAGAAAATTTGAATATTTGATCCTGTAGAGTTTGCTTCTAATGGTGAGGATGCAAGTCAGAGTAATGATAATGACAAGCATTGGAAAAGGAAAAAATCTAAAAAATGTCCAGACCTCGATGACATTTTCCAAGGAGCTCCAAGTGCTTCATGGTTTTGTGCGTCACAATTTCCTTTTCTTCCCACAACCTTGGTTCGAGTTTCTTTCATCTTTTTTTCTAATCTTTTCACTACACGCTATCATTATTGTTATTTCCTAATTCAGCTACGATTTTATGCAGACACCACGTGATAACATCATCCTTGAAGGGATGGGACAAAATGACCTAGATTCGCCAACCAATCCTGATCATTTTCATGCAGTAGTTGATAGCATGAAAAATCAAAAAGCTTTAATGACTTCTATTGAAAGCTCATCATCTCTTCCTACAACTAATCAAGGAGTGAACGATTCGAGAGCGGCACCACCAGTAACAGAGTATGTTTCGTAACCAGAGAACACTAAGAATTTGATAGAGGAACAACCATTGAGGGAGATGCCACTAACAGATAATGCTTCGTATTCAAACGATACATTCACTTGATAGGAGGGTCGCCATTAAAAGAGATGTCGTAGTTAAATGAGACTTTAAATTTGCTAGAAGCATAACCGTTAAGGTAAAGGCCATCACCAACTAATGCTTTGTATTTAAATGGGACACGAGATTTAACAATAGCACCACCGTTAAAGGAGTTATCACAATTAAAAGGACCTATTTTGCAACCAGATGATGCACTAGATTTGACTGAAGCGCTCCCTTTGAGAGATATGTCGCCGCTAAGAAAATCTATTTTGCAATTGTAAGAGTTGTCAGCATCTGATAGTGGGGTCTCTCATTGTTGTGCAGAACGTGATCTTATTTAGATTCAGAAAGAAACTGCTTTAGCTGTATGGAACAGCATATGCAGGAAGATAATTAAGGCCTCATTTGAGAAATTATTTTGTCTTACAGGGTACGTAAACACGATGTTCCAAAATATTTCAGTGACTTGTGGGGAAAACCTACCGTATCTTCAGAATTTTGTGAAAGAATATTTCCATAAGGTTGGAGAATTCAATAGGATAAAATCATCACACTCCTCTCAATTCACAACTGCAAGCAAGGACTGTAAGTTGAAAGAAGTGAATAGTATTTTAAATGACTAGCTGAATGGCCAGAGTAGCATAATGGCAGAAATGGACAAACTTACTCAAAAAAGTCGACAATTAAAAGAAGAGCAGGAACGATTAGAAGCCCGGATTCAAGCGATAAGAACTAATCCTGAAGAGGTCTTGAAGTTAATTGCCAAGAAAGAAGCTCATCTAGCTCACCTAAAGCATGACGAGTTTATTCAACAAGAAACTGTAAGAGAAATTCAAAATACTCCTGCCCTTTCTGATGCTGACATTAACAACTTTGCAATGTTACGCGAAATGCTAAGCGAAGCTCGACATGAGCTAAAAGATTTCAAATTGGTTCCTTGACCGAGCTGCATCCTTTTTTATTTTTTTTTTTCAGCATATTGATTTGATAGGAAGTCGTCTGTTTTATCATTACCTCTTTTGTACATTGGTAATAAATAATCTCAAAGTTGTGAGAGAGAGAAAAAAAGAAATGCAAATTTTTTTTGGCACAATTGTGAAGAATTTGTTTGCTTATTAATAGACTGAACTTAAATTTTATTTAAGCGGCCTACGTACCCTTTAATTTGGTAAAAAGGATCAAGTCATAATGTAGTTCATTTACATGATTTGTTTTAACCCTCTTTTCTTTATTTTTTTTTTTCGTGTCAATCGTAGCTTGCAGTTTATACTTATACGCCAAGGAATATTACTTTTTTTTTAAGCATAGAAATTTTGTAGAAACTTTCTATTAATGGGGCCAATTCGTAATCCGTCTTTATCCACGATCTTGTAAGCTTCATTAGTGTAAACTTCTTTGATGACATAGGGTCCATCCCATTTAGGTATGAACTTATTTCCTATATGTCTTGTTGTGATGATTAGTCTTCTAACGGTAAGAACTAGGTCACCAACTTGAAACGAACGAGGCTTGATATTTTTTTCAAAAGCTCAGTTATTCGTTCTTGATAACACTCTAGCGCTTGCTGAGCTTGAAGTCTTTTATCATCTAATGCGTCTAATTCTTGGAGACGCAGCGACGCATTTTCTTCAACTCTTAAGCCTTCTTGTATGGTCATTATAAGCGAAGGAATTTCTCTTTCTAGAGGAAGCACGACTTCAACCCTTGTAGGCGTGTGATGCATAGTGCGATAAGTGCACAATGCTTCTCAAATTCTTTCTTGCCAGTCTTTCTTTGTCTTGGAGACTATCTTCTTCAACAAATTGCATAAGGTCTTGTTTCAGCCTCTGCTAATCCATTTGCTGTTGCATTATACATGGATAACTTGTACTGTTTGAAGTGAAATTTTTCACACAACTTATCTATCATACTATTTAAGAATTGCCTACCATTATTTGTTACAATGTGGTGAGAAATTCCATAGCGGTATATGATATGTGTCCGTATAAAGTTTGCAATATGTTCTTTCTTCGCTTCTCTTAAAGGGATTTCTTCTGCCCACCTTGAAAAATAGCCAATTGCAACTAGATATATCAGTAACCTGTAGATGACTTTGGCGTTATAGGACCAACAAGATCGAGTCCCCAAGCTTGAAATGGCCTGAAGCAATAGTAGGGTGTAGAGACTCTGGCAGTTGATGTATGAAGTTTGCATGAAATTAACAAGCCTCACACTTCTTTGCATATTTCATTGCATCTCGGACCATAGTTGGCCAATAGTAGCCTATTCTTTTTAATTTGAAGTGAAGTTTAGGATGAGATTGATCAGTGCCACAAATGCTTGCGTGCACCTCTTCTATTGTTTTCCCTGATTCATCACCTCCCAAACATCGTAAAAGAAATCCTTCATAGGAGCGTCGATAAAGAGTATCCTTATCATGGATAAATTGAGCAGATCTTCTTCATACATCAGGCTTGAGCCTAATATCGGTAGGAAATTTCCCGTGTTGAAGATAGTCGATAATAGGTTGTCTCCAATCTTCATCCTCAATCACATGGACATATCTCATATTTATCTTATGAAATTCATCTTTAATTATTGGCATAATCCATTTTCGGCAAAGTGAAATGTTGACAACTTCCTCACATGAAATTGTTAGTGTTGTAGCAAATTTCCCAAGGCATCCGCCTTTTTGTTTTCTAATCTTGACATATGCTCTAAAATGACGTTGTCAAAATTCACTAGTAATCGTCTAGCATAGATAAAATACGAGTTTAAAAGATGATGCCTCGTATCGTATTGAAGTGAAACTTGGTTTATCACTAATTTTGAATCTCCGAATACTTTTATATACTTTATGCCGATTTCAATGGCCAGTTAGTTGTAGACCATTAATTAAAGTTTGATACTCAGCGATGTTATTTAAGCATGGTTCCCTAAGTGTGAAGCTATAAGCTAACATATGCTTCTCTAGGGAGATGAATACAATGCCTGCACCCGCTCCACTTCTTCGTGCTGCGCCATCAAAGTACATAGTCCATGGATCTGTGATTTCAATAAAAAAAGACTTCTTCATTGGGGAATTCTTCACATAATTGTCAATCTGATGGAAAAGGATGATCACCTAAGATATCTGCCAATGCTTGTCCTTTTTCTGCTTTCTGATGTACCTATCAATATCGTACTATTGAAGTAGAATTGCTCATTTACCTAGATGCCATAAGATGATGGGCCGAGACAAGTTATATTTAATGGGATCTGCTTTAGCAACTAGACGTACATTGAACGCTTACATGTAATGTCTTAGTTTATCAACGAAAAAGAAAAGTGCCAAGCACATTTTTTCAATTGCGGAGTAGTTTAGCTCAGCACTAGTAAGAGTTCGACTTATGTAATACAAAGCTCGTTCCTTTCCTCCTTCACCCACTTTTGCGAATAGTGCCCTCAATGATTTTTCTTGGGCAATGATGTATAACGTCAATGGCTTCCCAGCTATAGACGCGCCTAAGACAGGAGGGTTAAGCAAATATTTCTTGATGCTTTCAAAAGCATTCTGACATGCTTTATCCCATTCAAAGGTCTCTGCTTCCTTCATAAATCTTTGGAAGGGATGACATCTACCAACTAAGTTTGATATAAACCTCTCTATGTATGCTAGACAACCTTGAAGACTTCTAAGTTCGTGTAAGTTTCTTGGTCTTGCCATCTTTTGTATCGTGTCAATCTTGAACTGATCTATTTCAATTCCTCGATGTCTTACGACGAAACCCAAAAACTTTCATACCATAATACCGAATGCACATTTGAGTGGATTCATTTTCAATTGGTATTTTCTGAACCGATCAAAGACTATTTTCAATTCTTTGAGATGATCATGTCTTTTTACGGTCTTGACCACGAGATCGTCAACATAACATTCAACATGTTTGTGTAGCATGTCATCGAAGATCTTTTGCATTGCTCGTTGATAAGTTGCACCAACGTTCTTTAACCCAAATGGCATAACCTTGTAACGGTATATCTTCTTTAGAGTTTGAAAAGCTGTCATTTCTTCATCCTCAAGAGCCATCCTTATCTAATTATAGCCTGATGACCCGTCCATAAAAGATAAAGCTTTATGCGTTGTGGTTGCATCAACCAGGATTTCTGTTATGAGTAACGAAAAATCATCTTTCGGGCATGATATCACGCAAGTTAACACAAACACATAGTTGTCCATTTTTCTTTCTTACAAGAACAATGTTTGCGATCCATGACGGGTATTTGACTTCCCTTATGAACCCTACTTCAATCAACTAATTTACTTCCATTTTGACCTACGGGATAAGCTCTGGTCTAAAGCGCCGTTGAGTTTGTTTAATTGGTCGAAACTCAGGTTTAACCGCAAGACGATGTACAGTAACTTTAGGGTATAACCCTAACATTTCTTTGTATGAACAAGCAAATATGTCTTTATACGATGCAAGTAAACTTAGATACTCTTCTTCTTCTTGAGGCGCAAGCAATGTACTTATAAAGATTGGTCGTGACTCTTCTAGTGTGCCCAGGTTTACCTCTTTGAGCTCATTTACTGTCGGTTGATTGCCATCCTCTAATGGCAATGGTGCTTCGTCAACATCATCTTCACGTACCTCATCCTCTGTTTCTTCTGAGACAGTAATGTGATGGTAGGGTGCTTCATTTTCCTCATGCTTTAATACTTTCTCTGATGGGTTAGTAGTGATCCTTTTGTCTGGATTTCCAACAACATCTTTCTTTTCATGCGGGATGGAACAACACTACGGATGTCTGAGAAAAACCGGGGACTTCTAATCAACAGTTTCTTTTGAGCTTTCAGGAGAAATTCTGTAAAAAGTTGACTTGGTACGCCCATCTAGTTTTGGTGTGGTTACACTTAATCTTTGAAAAACATACAATCGAGATGTGACTTGCGAAGTCATACCCTACATTGGCTAAAAGTTTGTACGCCTTGGGGTCAAATCCATCTTTTGTTCATTTTTCAAGCAAGACCACTTTTGGTTTGTTGTCTTGGACTATTTGAATTCCTTGCTTTATAATCTTCATGAGAGGCATAGTGAAATTCTCTTTTAAAACTTCAATATCACCAACCTTTAAACTAGGTGAGCATTCGGTAAATGGTGCTTCTCCCTTTCTACGTCGAGATATAGGAACATAACGTAAGATGGGCCTACTTGAAGGTTTCTCATCTTTTAAGATGTTGAAATTTTGACTGGCTGAGCCTTGACTATTTACAGAAAAATATTTACTCTCTGTCATCCAATTTTTTGTGACGTCTACACTAGGACTTAAATTTGTCTAGTCATCATTATTTACAAAAGGATTTCAACTGTAGATGCACCATTTGTATTGTCATTCTCCTTGTAAAACTTTGCATCTGCAAAATGAGTTTCGTCCTCCAAAAACGGATTTGTATTAGCGTTTACTTTCTTAACGCCGTCTTGATAGAACTTAAAGCATTGATGTAATGTGGAGGTGACATCTCGATTTTCATGAATCCAAGGATGCCCTAACAACAACCGATAGGTTGTTTTGCAATCTATAACTTGAAACAACGTGTTTGCATTCAACTCCCCGATAAGACCTCTAAACGCACCCTGTCAATCGCTCTTTGTCTGCCTTGGTTGAAGCTTGGATAACAACCTTGGTGTGAGTTCGTCCATAGTGATGTCTAACTGCTTCAAGGTTTACTTAGGCATTATGTGAATTGTCGACCCATCATCAATGAGGATTTTTCCAACTTTTTGTTCTCGTATATAGCCCGAGACAAATAAAAGAAGGTTATAAGGCTTTGATCCTAGCAATAGATCGTCATCAATGAAACTTATCGACAATCATGGTGGGTTGGTAGTATGTACCATAGGTGTTTGGGTTGCTACCTTTCTAGAATCTAGCAGAGTTTCAATAAAAGGATTTTTTTCTGCTTGGGGAAGCAATAACAAATCTTCTATGCTGAATGAGGACATTTTTCTTGGTCTGATGAGTTCATTTGATGAACTTGGTAGATCTTCTTGACGGTTGTAGCATGACACGTAACAACATTATGCATTTCTTCTCTTTCCTTTAGAATTTCTTTTGGAAAAAATGCGGCCAGTTTTATTGGTTGACGTGCTAGATGGAATTATTTGCTTTCCTCTACAATAGGCTTAGGTTTTCTTACAATTCTTTTGCCTTTTTTTCTTTGGAAACCTCTTCCTCTTTGGTTCCCTGAGCAAGCATGATTCTTTTTTAACATAATTCTGTTTTTGCCTTTTACAACGAGTTACAACGGTCCAACCCTTATTTTCATTTTCTGTTGGCTCTAAAACACACATTTCTGGAACATGGTCCTTTTGCAAGCTCACAATTACTGGCTCAAAAGAGCCAAATTTGATCAAGCATTATCCTTGAGCGTATGTTGCTCTCTTGGACAACTGCACCTTGGGCTGAGGAGCCACCGTATGCATGATTTGCTTAAGCTACTTCCTCAAGGTCTAACTCTATTTTCTTATCTCGTGCCAACCTCAGAATCAGCTCCTTCAACACGAAACACTTATCTATTGGATGTCTGACAACGCGATGATATTTACAGTAGTTAGGATCATTTACTTTTCCTAACTCCTCAGGACGTTTGCATTCAGGTAGTTGAATGAGTTTTGTTTCCAACAGCTGCTCAAACATATCAGCAACATCAGAATCAGGAAATGGATAGACCTTTTCTTGTCTTTCTTTCAATTTTAAACGTCGCATTTCATCCACATCAGGTCGTTTCACAACTTTTTTTTCCTTCCCTTTTGAGAAGAGTTTTAATGGAGTTGTGTTGACGACCATTGATTCTTTTGTAACATTTTTTTACAACTTTTTCAAATGTCTTGAAGTTTTTCTTTTCCTTCTATGTTTCTAAGACTATCAAGTCTTTGTTTCCCTTTGCAGCAATGCTCAATTCCCTATCGTGAGCTCGAGTGGCCAAGTTTTCAAAGGTGTGGGGTTTTATTCCCTTCAAGATGTATAGCAATCCCCAATGTATGCCTTCGATGCATCTATCGATCACAGACATTTCAATGAGGCGATCTTTGTAGTCAAGACAAAGAGCTCTCCAACGGTTAATAATCGACAACATGTTCTCCCTTTCGCTGCTTCGCATTTGTCAGCTTAATCATACTGACCGTTCTTCTTGTGCGATAAAAATGGTTAACGAACACCCTCTGTAACTCTTCTGAGCTGTCTATTGTCTCAGTCTAGGTTGGTGTACTAATCGAATGCGTACCAAGGTACATACAAACTATATGACGAGAAGATTTCCTCGAGTGCCAGTAGTTTCACAAGTCTCCACAAAGTGCGCAACATGTTGTTTAGCGTTGCTCTTTCCATCAAACTGTTGAAACTTAGGCACTAGATATACCGTAGGCATCCTCAGGTTGTCTATTCTCTTCGTGTATGGTTTAGAATACATGAGGGAACTCTAAGTTGGACCACCATATTAGAATCTGATTGTATTAGTAATCATATCATGTAACTGTTGAACAGATAAGGATGCGATCGAGGTTGAATGTTGTGGTTGTTTCTCTGAGAGCTTTTCCTTATCAGTTCTTCGTTCAACGGGGGCTTGGCTTGATTCAGCTGCTTCTCTATTCTACAATTGGTTTTTAAGGAAAGCAATCTTCAAGTCCCGATCCTCAATCGTTCTTTGCATTTGTTTGAGCTTTCTCTCGAACTCTATCATTCTGTCGTCTGCTTCTACATCGGCCATCATTACAGGCATCACATCACGGTTTGATGTCTTTTTTTGAATGATCGTTGGGATGGCTTGATCAAACGACGAATTGTCTTTGCTGACGACTTTATCATAAATATCTTCAAGTCGCTTTGTAATTCTACTCGCAATCACCTTAGGTGTAGGTCAAGACTCGTTTATCTCGATTGACTTTGGGCGACTGCGCGTCACAGATCCAACATAAGCATATGAGGCAATAATGTTTGATGCAACTTGTCCAGATGTCATCGCGGCTTCTCTCGCAGCAGCATATTTGGTCGCAACTCTTCCGATGTCATTGAAGTCTGTAGCGTGGCAACATATTTTGATGTGGCGTTTCCAGATGTCATGCTCGATTTTGTAGGAGAGAATGAGATGTGAGGTAGAGATGGTCTCACTGGGAGTGCCAATTTGTTCACACGATATTCTCTCGGGATATGGACATTGATAAGGTTGATCTAAGGGTTGTGAGCTTGTTCTCTAATGAATGGTGATTGAATCTTCAAGCGTTGGCGAAGAGACGATCGACTTGTTCAAGCCTTTGTTGTTGAGTTTTTGAATTCTGATGTTGTATCTCTGAATTCTCTGACTCGCTGACTAATTTTGAAGGCTTATGAATCTAAATGTTGAATCCTCTGAATTCTCCGACTGATGTTTGGTAGTCTCTAAGTCTTCAGTTAATAGTTTTGATTCTGGATCTTTATTTTCCGGCCTTCTTTCAAAGATGGAGAGCTCTCTATTTATAAAGTTCTATGGGATTGTGGGCTTGGACTTCATGGGTTTTTGGGCCACCTTATGAGATTTAACTTCATGAATGTTTGGGCCTACTACATGGGATTAGGCGTATCTTGGGCCTAAAATCCAAACAAACAATTTTTCAAACCAATTAATTTTGAGACAATTATATATTTGTAATTGGCACAATATTTTAATTGAATTTATGTGGGAATGATTGACAGTTTTTGACTGGCCGAAATTTCTCAGTCAACAACCAGTATTATATTAAATATATAGATAAAATTATAATTTTTGTTTGAATAATGAAGTAAAGAAGAATAAAGGTAAAACATAATACAATACATTAGTCATACGAGAATAAGCATCCATAAGTTGCTATGTATTATATAAAATTGATAAGGAGGAATTTTGTAAAAGAAAAAACAACATTATTTATTATTAAAATATTCATATATTAAATAAATAATTTTTAGTATAAGCTATGATAACAATAGTTAAAAGTAAAATGAATAACAACTTTTTTTTAGTGTACTAAAAAAAATAGTATAAAAAAAAAAAAAAAATTTAACGACATCAATGTACGTCCAAGAACCTTATAAGTATGAATCTACGTATTAATTTTAAACTTACATTTTCTTTCCCTCTAAATTTAATATATATTGACGTAAATTAAACATCATCCAATAGAAAAAATGTGTTAATTCAGACATATAACAAAGCTAATAAGGTATAACACTTGCGAACTTTCTTGAGTTTGAGCTTTATAATGAATTCATCCAATCAAAAAAAAATTAAAATTTGAGATAAAATAATTAATAGTTTCATAAATAATAGAACCTAACTATTTAGCCATTAAAAACTTATTATCTTGTTGTTATACTAATATGACCATTGACAAAGCCAACATTCTTTATAAATTGAAAATGAACTCGATTAACACCAAACAATCAAACCACTGCGCCACCAAAGACATTCTTTTTTTCAACAATATTTCCACATGTATATTGTTTTTAGAACTGCATATTATTTTAGCTTTGAATTATGGATAGAATACAATTCACTTAACCGTTAAAACTGTATGTTTTTGTTTTTATAATTTAAAATTGCTCATTTTCATAATACTCATAAAAAAAAAATCCTCAGAGGTGAAAATTTAAACCTAAAAGTACTTCTTGTTTGTTAGCAATACATCATCGCACTTGAAGTAAGCTCATGTTCGAAAAATAATCATTAAGCAGCATTGATAATTTAATAAATACTTTTTGAAAATAGTTTGTTAAGAAAATCTATTTCTTTTGATAATTATTTTTAACTAATTATTTTGATAATTTAATAAATAAAATATCTATTCGTTAACACTAGCTAATTTCACTAAAGGTCTATGCTCATCTCTTTCGCACCATAGAACAAGTTACTTGAAAGGATATAATCCATCATCTAGAATGTGATTCTTCACGAGCTTGTTCGTAATTCACACCTAAGAGAAGAAATTCATTCTACTCCTGTGATTACATCTTTCTCATTAAACGCCATTGATTTCTCTAATGAACAAGTTATTTATAGTCCAACTATCAACCAATGTCTTATTGGGACAATGAGAAGCAAGTTACCCGTTCTTCAAGCCCTAAAATATGTTCTTAAGAGAAAAACTCTACATCTTACTTAATATTTAGGAAGACATGAATTTCTTCTTGTGACGTTGTATTCTTAGCGACTCATTACAACAATCTCGAACGTTAAAGGCTTATTAACTACCCTTGTTTGGTTGCCCTCACTCATGAACATCAAAGGATTTTTTCTCAAAGAAGGAGCTCTTAACCCACTCAAGATTAAGATCACATCAATATAAGATCATCCTTAGTGAAATAATTTATGTGAGTCTATAACGAAATTATTAGACCCATCACAAAACTTCTTGTCCTATCTTATGCAAAAACTTTTTTGCATAAGACACCCTTACTCACATGTATCGACATGAACAACCAGGATCAAGTCATTTAAAATTTTTGCAGAACGATTCGTGCCAACAGTGTCATCACGACTTAGCTCATTGCCTTAGTCCATATACTGTAGACGTTTTAAGTTATTAATTTGGAACTATATCCATTGTATAGACCATATACTTGTCCAAATATTTATCCAAATAACCATGGTTGTATCGCCATTAATCTCATTAATGCAATATATTTGAAAAATGTTCAATAAACCGTTTGATGTACATGAGTGAGGGCAACCAAACAACGCTATTAAATGCGTAATTAATGAAAATAATAACATTTTATTAATAACTTAAAACTACATTAAATGTCTAAAATTAAAACATTAATTATTGGGTTATTTAATTAGAATCTACAAGATTTTTAGAGCACACCTCATAGTCGTTCATTGGCATAAAAAATAATTAGTTCCATTTTTATTTTAAATATTTAATTTTAAAATATTAATGTTCATAAAGCTTAAATTATATATATAAATTTAATTGAAGTTTTTATTAACTTATGATAAGTTTTTTAATAGCTTAGAAATTATTCAAGATGGCAACTTTTCATTCACCTATTACACGCTTAACTGTGAAGTTCTTTCGATTGTGCCACCTAGTATAGGTAGTACAAATCAATTATCTTAAGTCTTTATTAACTATAAGACTCTATCTACCAAGATTCCTCCATTCGGATGAGGACTCTGTTAATTCATGTACACATTCTAATCCGGGACGTTACATAAAAAACCCTCCATTTTTTTGCTATGTAGAAAATAGTTTCATAAATTTTCTCTGAACGAAATTTTTTGGTTTTTTTTTTTTGCTATACATGAAAAATTCCCTAATTAATACTTTCCATATGTTTAATATTCTTTAATTATGACACAATAAAACATTCATATACACACCATTTAAATTTTCTTATCTCTAAATACAACATTCAATTTCTCTCACCCTTCTCAAAGAGTTATTTACACCATTTTCGTTTCAATAAACCGTAAATCGATATTTCTTTTCTTATTGTTGTAACATAAAATATAGCCCGGAAGTCTCAGAAGAGGTTGGAACCCGAACGAAGAACAAAGGAACCTAGGCCGACCGCCCGAGGGTCGGCCAACACCTTTGCCGACCCCCCAGGGGTCGGTCGCGCCTTTGTCGACCCCCCGGGGGTCGGCCTCACCTTTGGCGACCCCACGAGGGTCGGCCACGCCCTCGCTAACCCCCCAGGGGGTCGGCCAAATGGAGGCTATAACCCCCCAAGGGTCGACCCAGTCTATTTTCGACCCCTTGGGGGTCGGCCTCGCCATCACGGACCCCCCGAGGGTCGCCTAAATGGAGGCTACAACCCCCCCGGGTTGGCGAAGTCCATTTTCCACCCCCCGGGGCGGCCAAACAAGTCCAACTCCCTCGGGAGTCGGCCAAGGAAGGCCAGGACCCCCTCAGGGTAGGCCCTTGCAGCCTTACCCTTCTCGGGTCCAGCAACGAGTAGGTCCATCCGAGTGGATGGACTGTGGAGGCCAGGACTCTCTGAAGAGTCGACCGAGTCCAAGTAACGTTTAGAGGCCTTGCACCCCGTCACGTCGCCGTTACAACGAGTAGGTCGGCCCCATTGGGTTGACCGTGGAGGTCAGGACTCTCCGAAGAGTCGACCGAGTCCAGA